>JAUCMX010000415.1:0-14045 GCA_033459395.1 Hemibagrus guttatus | reverse complement strand
TTAGAGTTAAAATTAAGGGTTAACCTTGGGGGTCTAGGAGTAGAGGCTAGGATTAGGGGTTATGGGTTAAACTTAGGGTTATTTTTAGGGGTTAAGATTAGAGGCTAGGATTAGGGGTTAGGGTTTAGTCTTGGGGTTGGGGGTAGAGTTTAGGGTTGGGGTTATGGTTAGGAATTGGGGTAGGATTAGGGTTATATTTAGGGTTAGGGTTGAGGTTTAAGGTTAGAAGTTAGAGAAGGTGTTTAGGGATAGGGCTTAGGGTTAACCTTAGGGTTACAGGTTACGGGTAGGTTTAATGTTGGGGTTAGGCTAAAGGCTTAAGTTTAAGGGTTGGAGTAGTGGTTAGGGTTAGGGGTCAGGGTTAAGATTAAGTGGGCAGGGGTTTTATAAGCGAGATGTTTTTTAGACCATGGGTACGTGTGTCCCCCTGTATGACCTCTCAATTCAGGCAGCAGTCTGCAGTAGTCAAAACCCTAATTGTATTC
The DNA here is from genome assembly GCA_033459395.1 of Hemibagrus guttatus. Taxonomy (NCBI): domain Eukaryota; kingdom Metazoa; phylum Chordata; class Actinopteri; order Siluriformes; family Bagridae; genus Hemibagrus; species Hemibagrus guttatus. The sequence continues at coordinate 13,560 of JAUCMX010000415.1, read as the reverse complement.
TCAAACCTGTTTGTTATTAGCTGAACTAGAACAAGTGCACTTTGAAGCTCCAACCTGTAAAACCTCGATAAGAAACAAGACCTTGCTGTTGCTCTGTTTCCCCTTTTTGTGATTCATTGCGCCGTTATCGCGTCAGATTGTATTGATCATATGAGAAAATGTGTGTCGCCTCAAGTGCACTGGTTTTCCTGGACCCGAGGATGGAGGCCATTTTGCACGTTTTATCGCACAACTGAAATAATTGGAACAAGGCCGTTCTCATGCCTTTCACTTCATAGACGGGCTCGCGTTCACTCAGATGTTCGGCTGTGGATCATTAAGCCTGTTGTGCTGAGCTGATGGCCAGAGGGCTGACTGAAGCCTGAAGCTTGCATCTGTGTGTGTGTGTGTGTGTGTGTGTGTGTGTGTGTGTGTGTTCCACCATCTACTACCATTTTTTGTTCATGTTCATATTTGTTGTATGTCATTTTTTGCTTCTCCGAGCTCGCTGTGTATGTGTGTGTGTGTGTGTGTGTGTGTTCTGTACATCAGCATACACTTCCTGTTCATAAATGCTTGTAAGTTGTTTCTAATCTAAGTCTGTGTGTGTTTTTATGTTCTGTGCATAAGCATACCATTTTAATTTTTATTCCTGTACATATTTGTTGTACAATTTTTTTGCCTCTCTGAGCTTGCTCTGCGTGTGTGTGTGTGTGTGTGTGTGTGTGTTTTTTCATTCTTTTCATGAACATACTTCCTGTTCATATTTGCTTGGATATTATTTTTTTCTTCTCTGAGCTCGCTGTTTGTGTGTGTATGTGTGTGTTGTGTTGTGATCCACAGGTGCACAGGCTTTATCCAGATGGAAAGAAAACATTAGCCTGGAGGGCCACAGAGACAGATGGAGAGAGAGAAAGAAAGAAAGAAAGAAAGAGAGAGAGAGAGAGAGTCGTTTCGAATGCAAATCACCTGTTTTGCCTCGTGGTGTCTCAGCTTGTCAAATACGAACAGTATGAACATGCAGTGACTCCAGACACAGACAAGGCCCCTGGAAGACCTCCTCCTATCCGAGGAACCCAGACGTCAGTCACATTCATGCAGAACGTTCCTGTAAGAGTGTTCACCACAACACTTCACTCTCAATAGCTCTTGATGAGAAAGCGGACATTTTTCATTCCCGCAGCATGCGTATGGTATTAGATCATTCCAGCCACATACAGGAGTATCCGCAGTATCCTCTCTGCATCCTGGGAGGAAATTTACTCTATATATGTGTAGGCCATGAGCACATCTGGAGGAGAACTGTAAATTCCAGCTGTTCCTCATCGAGGGAATTAGTCACTGTATCAAATGACCTTTGAAGTTGGGAATTCAAGAGCATGTGTTCTCCTGTGATGTCCAGATCAAATCTTTTTTATTTTTTTTGGCTGAATGGTGATGGTACACTTGTCATATAAATATGATGTCATAGTGGCTAGTGATTGTGGTAGTAGTGCTTGGCTGGATCTCATGTCTGTTCAGTTGTTTTTCATCATCAGTATCCTCTTTATCCTGGACACATGGTGGTGGTGGTGGTGGATCCGGGCTCAGTCCTAGGAATTCTGAGCAGGAGGTGAGACTAAACCAGGACGTTATTTACACCAAGGGGGCATTTTAAAACAGCCAGGTCACCTACTGGCTTGTTTTGGAAGAGCTGGAGGAAACTGAAGGACCTGGAGGAAACCCAGATGCTACACAGACAGTTATTTTGGCTCAGGGTGGAAGTCAGGAAATGGGGAAATAAGGAAGTGACCTGTCAGTTATGACTATTAAAAAAAAGGAACAGTAGGATCTCAAGTGGTACTCTATGGTCAAGCAGAGCGACGTGAGCCAGTCGTAGGCGTGTGTGAGCTCATATCCATGTGTGTATGTGGGAAGTTAAACTCAGAGATCTTGCTGTGACAGAGCATAAGCAGCAGGAAGTAAATGCAGTCCTGGACATGGGAATTAGTTAGTAGGCGAAGAATAGGCAGTGGCCAAAATTCAGGAGAAAACGGGATAAAAATGAAAATACATATTTGTTGTAATTGTCAGGATTTAGTTTAGAAGTACAGAAGGGAACAAATCTCTGAGGAAAAAGCATAAGCCATAAAAAGAAATGACTGAAAACAGAGACAAATCATTTTAAATGATTGATATATGAGATTATTTTACCTGTTATTGTTACTATGCTTTCTCCATTTTATCGTCAGTGTGAATTAACGTCGCACTAGGGACAGGTTTATTTCTGTGTAGTTGTTTTAACACTCTTATAATTCATAATAAATCAGTCTGGGAAGGTCTTCTCCATCACTAATAATCAGATTCCCCAAGCAATCATTAATGACATTTTGTCTTAGCCTCACAGGTCAATGCTGTCGTTTCAGAGTGTGTCTGTGCAGCAGGTCTGCTGCTTTAATGAGCCTCTCCTGTGCTGTGAACACGTTCTATGAAGGCCTGTTGTGTTAATCAGCTGAAATGGACCTCCATTTTTAGGAGCTCCAGAAGAGGATTTGGTCCAAATACGCATAAAATGTGATGGGAACATGTTTCAAAATACAGACGAAACTCTAAGTCTCGCAGTGCTGCTTGACCACATGGCTAGAAATGAGCACACGGTCTGAGTGATGTTGTGTGATAAAACCCGTGGGATTACTTTTGTGTGTGTGTGTGTGTGTGTGTGTGCTGTATGTAGGAGGGCAGAGCCAGTCAACTGGGTGTCATTATTTATTTATCAGGACCCTGACATTTGTCTGAAGGCAGCAGAGGGAGCGTAGGTCTGTGTGTTTTGTGACTCATGGTGGCCTGGGAGAAGAAGAGATGGGATGATGGAAGTAGCAGATGCTGCTTTCAGAGAGATGTTCTGCTGATAAACACTGAGATGATCATCGAGACTAGTCAAGTTAGTCAAAGGCCTGGATTCAGTTTGATGGCAGTGGATTGCTAGTGTCTCAGATCGAGACAAACTGATTTGAGGTGGTTTTAGAAAACAGAACATTTTTCTGGAACATTCTAGCAGCCTTTTCGATACGAGAACTTTTTTGTGTTATATATATTAGCATTGTTGCATCATTGCTGGCATTGTGTGTTTGTGTATTATGGTTTTTGCCCAACTCTATCTCCAACACAGTGATTTAGCAGCACTGATAGTATTTCAGCTGCGAGACAGTTCACAGGTTTATATGAATATGCTCTTTCTAATACATTCCCACTTATAATTAACAGCTTTAAACATAGAAGTGTTATGAGTTGGCATGTTTGCCTCACACCTCTGGGGTTGGGGGTTTGATTCCCTTCTCTGTTCTGTGTGTGTAGAGTTTGCATGTTCTCCCTGTGCCTCTGGGTTTCCATTGGGTTCTCTGGATTCCTCCCAGTCCAAAGACGTGTTGTAGGCAAACTGGTGTCTCAAACTGTTTTCACTACATACACAGTGTCCCTTTAGTGCCTTGTGTCCCGAGTCTTCCTGCAACCTTGTGTAAGTGCTACAGAAAATGGATGGATGGATGGTTGGATGGATGGATGGATGGATTGAGACATCTATATGACGATTATGGAAGGAGTCTCCAGTGTTAGGGATTTCAGACATAAGAACAACAAAGGACACATGTTTTCTTTATAACATGACAAGCATTGATTAAGAAAAGGAAAAAAAGAGAGTCTGGTGAAGGAAAGACTGTTTATAGCTGCTATAATCTAAGAGCTAAGAGGAAAGAACTCGTTTCATAAACATTACACACTATTAAATGTGATTAAAATGGATGGACTAAAACATTCAATGGCTGTAGAACTCTATACAATTTTCACTAAAAAAGAGAGAGCCCTTTTTGGGGAAGTAAGAACCCTTAACTACCTAAACCCTTGAACCTCAATGGAAATGTTGAGTGTGTTGTGTCTCGCTTGAAGGACAGACATCTGTTAAACAATTAGAAATGTAATTACAGTCAGATGAAAACCAAAAAGCCTTAATTATCAGTCTAGATGAGTTCTTGTCCATTTGACTATTTCGTTTCCATTCACAGGGTTTAATTTAATAAACAACGCTTCCATGCAGCAGGACGAAACTCTAATAGAAGCCTCATTGTGCATGTTCTGAATGTGGTATAGACATGACATGGCCAGAAGAATCATGGGACTTTTACTACATTCCTGTACATATCCATGGCTCTTGTCTGGAAATCACTAGTAATTGTGTGGAATAAGCTTTAAGCTGAAGGAGATCTCCATTCTCTGAGGTCGCCTGCTCAAAAAAAAAAAAGCAATGGCATTTAAATAAATACTTCATCGTCTCTGCTGTTAGGATAATCACTCGTAATTAGCCACTGTCTGTCCTTAATGGAGCAGTTTTAAAAGGAGTAGCTGGAGCGCTGCCACTCTCTGCCCGGCAGTAAATGGCCTTCAGTGCAGGCCAAGAGCTCAAACTGCGGCCAGCGACTGTAACACTGTTCAATCCAGACATTTTCAATTCTGCAACGTTAAAAAAAACTCCTACATGCACCGCTGAGTGTCTAATACAGAAAGCCTGTTCTCATGAAATAGCTGAATAAACAGCACAAGAAAGGGGAAAAAACTGAATAAATATGACCCACAGAGCTACATTTACTTAAAGGGATATGCTGCTGGTTTCTGACATGACCCTAACCATAACCCTAACCCTACTAGGAGCAATATATTCATAGAAACTATAAAAAAAAAACCAGAAATGCTACTTTCATATGAGCTTCATATTAACCACCACTGTGGAGTGAGACAGGACAAAGACATTCAATACTGAACTTGAACACAACAAAAACGTGTTTATTAAACGGATTTGATCATTTTGATCAACCTAAATGTTGTTGTTTGGAATAAATATTATTTAGGTTTAAAATGTCTTTTATCTTTACTTTACAGCCATACTTGCAAAAATATTGGCACCCCTAAACACATCTCGCCCTTTAATTCTGATCTGAATATTTTGTTCACAAGGCTCTGCCACACAATTAACACATGATCATGTACAATACTGTACTGTTTTTGCAATCAGAAAGATCTCATCAAGTGATTTCTCTTACTAGTCCACTCTTTCTGGCTCCTGGTCAACAGTAGAAACCCTGTGTATTGTATCAGTGCTGCAGCAGTGAAAAAATACAAATCTGAAATGATTTAAGAGATGTATATTTCATGACAAGCACAAGGGGCCCGTTTTGACCCGCAACACTCTCCAGTTGCAGGTTTGGAGAGCGTTCTGACGCCCCGCGGCCTGCTAATGATGCTCTACAGGCTACTGACTAACGTCTTAGATGATTTCCGAAAAAAAGCTCCAGGCCAGGCATGGCTATTCATGCCTGCTTTCCCCGAGGCGACCGTTTTCAAAGAGAAGGCTGAAAGGCCATTGAGCGTTCCTTTTTCTTTTTTCTCAGAAAAGGGTAAATACAAACCGTAGAAATCGGTGTTCTGAGTTATGGAGGAGACTGAGACCTTGTAGCCTGACTCATAAAAACAGCACAATTTTTGTCTTAGCCACTTGACATTTAGGGTTGTGTATTTAAAATCCCAGCACCCCCTGTTCACTTATAAACCCAGCTGCATTAGGGTCTGCTCTCAAATGAACAAAATGAAACGGAGTCATGGGCCAAGTCTGGGAAGCGATTTTGTTCTGAGATCCTTTGAAAATCCCTATTCATTTCAGTGAAAGAGAGAGAGAGAGAGAGAGAGAGAGAGAGAAAGCTGGCAAGGGTTCAGAGAGAGAGAGAGAGAGAGAGAGAGAGAGAGAGAGATGTCACTATCACTTCGCGTCTCTTCTCTCCACTCGACGGTTGAGAGATGAGGCGTTTGTGGTCTGTTCAGCGCTAAATTTAGCGTGTAGTTTAACATTGCAGCACCAGCACCGGATATGTCTCCTCTATCAGGCTTGCGTGCATTTGGAGGTTGTTCACTTAATTCATGAAAGACATGGAAAGACAAAACACTTTCGATTTACAAGTTCCAATTGGTGTTTTAAGCTTTTATTGGGGTCCTGCTTGTAAAGCTGCACTCGAAATAATGGTCATGTGAGCCGTTTAAAAGGCAGCAACAAACTCACCGAGCTGGGTTATACAAGCTCAACGGAATGCTGAAGAGAAACATGAGGAAACTCGCCGTCGTAAACAGGCGAAGATTTTGTGTAAGCATGCGGTTTTTGAAGACAGGGTGCATCATTTACAAATTATACTTTTCACAAGTGAGTCATGAGCAAATGGCAGAAGTGCAGTTTTCAGGGTGATGGTTTCTAACAGACCCACAGGATTGAAAAAGAAAAAATCTGAAGGTTTAGTTACGTAAAATTCCTTACTTACGACAATCTAAATAAATTTAAAATAATTGTTAGCTTACGGCAAAATTGCTAGAGTTGATATTTCTAAATAATTTGAAATGGTTAGGATTTGTTCATGTTTCTAATTTTAACTAGCACCACGGTGTCTGAACAGACGTTTTGCACTAAATAACTGAATGCTTCTCTCTTCAACCTTCATAAAATACTTGATTTTCAATGCCAATTTTTGGTTGGCAATCAATGGTGTAGAATAGAGTAAAGTAGATAGTGTAGAGTAGAGTAGAATAGAGTAGAATTGAATAGAATGGAGTAGAAGAGTGGTCTTGCATAGAATGGTGTAAAGTAGATAGTGTAGAGTAGAGTAGAATAGAATGGAGTAGAGAAGAGCGGTGTAGAATAGAATAGAATAGAGTAGAGTAGAGTAGAAAAGTGTATAGTAGACTAGAGGAGTAGAGTAGAATAGTCTAGAGTACAGTTGGATAGAGTAGAAAAGTGTAGAAAAGAGATTAGAGTATAGAAATTAGTATAGAGTAGAGTAGAATGGTGTAGAGTACAGTAGAGTAAAGTAGACATTGTAAAATAGAGCAGAATAGTGTAGAATAGTGTAGAGTAGAATAGAGTAGAGTTGAATAGAGTAGAGTAGAATAGTGTAGAGTAGATTAGAGTAGATTAGAGTAGAATAGAGTAGAGTAGAATAGTGTAGAGTAGAATAGAGTAGAGTAGAATAGAGTAGAATAGAATAGAGCAGAGTAGAATAGAGTAGAATAGAATAGAGTAGAGTAGAATAGTGTAGAGTAGAATAGAGTAGAGTACAATAGATTAGAGTACAATAGATTAGAGTAGAGTGAAATTGAGTAGAGTAGAATAGAGTAGAATAGAATAGAGTAGAATAGAGTAGAGTAGAGTAGAATAGATTAGAGTAGAGTAGAGTAGAATAAAGTAGAGTAGAGTAGAGTAGAGTAGTGTAGAGTAGAATAGTGTAGAGTAGAATAGAGTAGAGTAGAATAGAGTAGAGTGAAATTGAGTAGAGTAGAATAGAGTAGAATAGAGTAGAGTAGAATAGAGTAGAGTAGAGTAGAATAGAGTAGAGTAGAGTAGAGTAGAGTAGAATAGAGTAGAGTAGAATAGAGTAGAGTAGAGTAGAGTGACATTGAGTAGAGTAGAATAGAGTAGAATAGAATAGAGTAGAGTAGAGTAGAATAGAATAGAGTAGAGTAGAATAGAGTAGAGTGAAATTGAGTAGAGTAGAATAGAGTAGAATAGAATAGAGTAGAGTAGAATAGAGTAGAGTAGAATAGAAAAGTGTATAGTAGACTAGAGGAGTAGAGTAGAATAGTCTAGAGTACAGTTGAATAGAGTAGAAAAGTGTAGAAAAGAGATTAGGGTATAGAAATTAGTATAGAGTAGAGTAGAATGGTGTAGAGTACAGTAGAGTAAAGTAGACATTGTAAAATAGAGCAGAATAGAGTAGAATAGTGTAGAGTAGAATAGAGTAGAGTAGAATAGAGTAGAGTTGAATAGAGTAGAGTAGAATAGTGTAGAGTAGAATAGAGTAGATTAGAGTAGAATAGAGTAGAGTAGAGTAGAATAGAGTAGAGTAAAATAGATTAGAGTACAATAGATTAGAGTAGAGTGAAATTGAGTAGAGTAGAATAGAGTAGAATAGAATAGAGTAGAGTAGAATAGAGTAGAATAAAGTAGAGTAGAGTAGAATAGAGTAGAGTAGAATAGTGTAGAGTAGAATAGAGTAGAGTAGAGTAGAGTAGAATAGAGTGAAATTGAGTAGAGTAGAATAGAGTAGAATAGAATAGAGTAGAGTAGAGTAGAGTAGTGTAGAGTAGAGTAGAATAGAGTAGAGTAGAATAGATTAGAGTACAATAGATTAGAGTAGAGTGAAATTGAGTAGAGTAGAATAGAGTAGAATAGAATAGAGTAGAATAGAGTAGAATAAAGTAGAGTAGAGTAGAATAGAGTAGAGTACAATAGTGTAGAGTAGAATAGAGTAGAGTAGAGTAGAATAGAGTGAAATTGAGTAGAGTAAAATAGAGTAGAATAGAGTGGGTAGTGTAGAGTAGAATAGAGTAGAGTAGAATAGTGTGGAGTAGAATAGAGTAGAGTAGAATAGAGTAGAGTAGAGTAGAGTAGAGTGAAATTGAGTAGAGTAGAATTGAGTAGTGTAGGTAGAGTAGAATAGAGTAGAGTAGAATAGAGTAGAGTAGAGTAGAATAGAGTAGAATAGAGTAGAGTAGAATAGAGTAGAGTAGAATAGAGTAGAGTAGAGTTGAGTAGTGTAGAGTAGAATAGAGTAGAATAGAATAGAGTAGAGTAGAATAGAGTAGAGTAGAGTAGAGTAGAATAGAGTAGAGTGAAATTGAGTAGAGTAGAATAGAATAGAGTAGAATAGAATAGAGTAGAGTAGAGTAGAATAGAGTAGAGTAGAGTAGAGTAGAGTGAAATTGAGTAGAGTAGAATAGAGTAGAGTAGAATAGAATAGAGTAGAGTAGAGTAGAATAGAGTAGAGTGAAATTGAGTAGAGTAGAATAGAATAGAGTAGAGTAGAATAGAGTAGAATAGAGTAGAATAGAGTAGAGTAGATTAGAATAGAGTAGAGTAGAATAGAGTAGAATTGAGTAGAGTAGATTAGAATAGAGTGAAATTGAGTAGAGTAGAATAGAGTAGAATAGAGTAGAATAGAGTAGAGTGAAATTGAGTAGAGTAGAATAGAGTAGAGTGAAATTGAGTAGAGTAGAATAGAGTAGAATAGAGTAGAGTAGATTAGAGTGGTGTGTAATAGAGGACTTTATTTTTCATTAAGGGGAAATTTAGCATCACAGGAGGTACAACACCAGAGTAACAGGGAGAACTAGGACTTAACACAAAACTGACAATAAACTCACAAAATACTGAAAAATAGCACAGAGAAGAAAGAGTAAATAAACATGTACACAACTCTCAGTTTATTTCCTGACTGAGAGAGAGATTTCTCTACACATTAACTGTACATTAGATGTGTATGAAGAGAGATTGAAGTAGTGTGTGTGTGTGTATATATAATAAATGTACAGCGGTCGTGTGTGTAAGAATGTGTAGTGACTGTGTACAATGTGTTGTGTAGTAGTCAGGTTTGTAAAAGATGTGCATCTTAAATAATATTGTGGAAGAACATTGTAAAAGTACAGTTTGGTATTTTTATATTTTTGACTTGACCAGACTTAGAAGACTGGCTTTTGCGTACAGAGTCTAGGTATTAATGCATGAAGACAAATTGTTCTCTTGGACAAATTAGTTTCAGGATGAATTATACAGATTTAAAGAGAAATTTACAAATTCTATTAATTCATCCTCATAAAATTATTAACAGAGCTCAGAAACACGGAAATGAGAAACAAAGAAGAAGAAAAAAATTTCTTGGTGGTGATGCACGCACACATGAGAGTGTGTGTGTGTGTGTGTGTGTGTGGAGAGAGAGAGAGAGAGAGAGAGAGAGTGAGAGAGAGAGAGAGAGAGAGAGAGAGAGAGAGAGAGGAGAGGAGAGAGAGAGAGAGGAGTGAGAGAGAGAGAGAGTGTGTGTGTGTGGTGTGTGTGTGTGTTTCGAAAGATGGCCTCCAGGCCATGCACAAGACTGCAGACCCCGGCAGAGCAATGAGAGCAAAACCGCATCAGTTTACAGCTGTGCTCCTCAATACCCTCATTCACACACACACACACACACACTCACACACTCACACACACAAAAACACACACACACAAATAGAGGCGCTGTGGTTTTAACAGAACTAACAGCGGTTTGTCTCCAATAACTCAGTCATGTGAACCATGTCATTATCTGGTACTTTAAGTGTCACTTTCTGGGGTATCATGTCATGTGATGCAACAATTTTCTTTAGTTTTGTTTTTGGCACTTTTTTTTGTACAGTTTAGCTTTTCAGCAACACCAAAAAATATCGTCCAAGAAATATACAATCTGGATGGTTGAGTGTGTTGAAAGAATGGTTTTGAGTGAGGAGGTGTTTTTAGATACTCAGGGTTACAGGTGAACTGAAATACGGATGTTTGATTAGAAAGAGATAATTAATTCATTTTATTCAGATCTTGATCACATATTAGTATTAATTTAATGCATTCATTATCTATAGGTTTAACTGACTGACTTAAAATGTAGAAGCTTTTTTGTAGAAGTTACTCAGTTAAGCTTTTCTTGGAATTTCAGCTTCCTCTATTTTTTAATTGCTAACATGCACTGTTTAAAAATGAAAAGACTCTTCATACAGTCAGTGAAACAGAAGTCCACAGAAGTGTTAGCTGAGTAAAGTAGAGTATTGTTGGATAAAGAAGAGTAGAGGAATGTAGAGTTTAGTGTAATTGAGTAGTACAGTGAAGAATAATATAAAAAATTGCAAAGTAGAATAGAGTAGTGTTGTGTAGATTAAGGGAGAGTAGTGTAAAAAGAGCAGGGTAGAGTGAAGAAGAGTAGAGAATAGTAGTGTAAAAAAGGGTAGAGTAATGTAGAATAGAGTAGTAGAGGAGTAGAGTAGAGTAAAAAGAACAGAGTGGTATGGAGTAGGGTAAAGAAGAGTAGAGTCGTACAGAGTAGTGTAGCATAAAGAAGAGAAGAGTAGTTTAGAGTAGTGCAAGGTAGACTGGTGTAGAGTATTATAGAATTGTGTAGGGTAGAGCAAAGAAAAGTAGAGTAGGGTAGAGTAATGTAGAATAGAGCAAAGAGGAGAAGAGTAGAGTAGAAAGAACAGAGTAAAGAAGAGTAGAGTAGTGTAGAGTAATGTAGAATAGAGAAAAGAGGCATAGAGTGGTATAGAGTAAAAGAGAGTAGAGTAGAGTAATGTAGCATAGAGTAAAGAGGAGTAGAGTGGTATAGAGAAATGAAGAGTACAGTAGAGTAGAATAGAGTAAAGAGGAGTAGAGTAGAGTAGAGTAGAAAGAACAGAGTAAAGAAGAGTAGAGTAGTGTAGAGTAATGTAGAATAGAGTAAAGGGGAGTAGAGTGGTATAGAGTAAAGAAGAGTAGAGTAGAGTAAAGTAATGTAGAATAGAGTAAAGAGGAGTAGAGTGGTATAGAGTAAAGAAGAGTAGAGTAGAGTAAAGTAATGTAGAATAGAGTAAAGAGGAGTAGAGTAGAGTAAAGAAGAGTAGGCTAATACAGGTAGAGTAAGGAAAAAAAAGAGTACAGTAGGATAGAATAGTGTAAATAGAGTAGTATAGAAAGTCAGGTAGAGTAGAAAGAGTATATAGATAAAGAAGAGTAGAGTGGTGTAAGTAGTATAGAATAGTTCAGGGCTAGAGTAGAGTAAAGTGGAGTAATATAGAATAAAGAAGAGTAGAGTGGTGTAAGTAGTATAGAATAGTTCAAGCTAGAGTAGAGTAAAGTGGAGTAATATAGAATAAAGAAGAGTAGAGTGGTGTAGAGTAGTATAGAATAGTTAAAGCTAAGTAGAGTAAAGTGGAGTAATATAGAATAAAGAAGAGTAGAGTGGTGTAGAGTAGTATAGAATAGTTCAGGCTAGAGTAAAGAAGAGTAGAGTAAAGTGGAGTAATGTAGAGTAAAGAAGAGTAGTATAGAGTAGTATAGCGTAGAATAGAATAGTATAGGGTAGAGTAGAGTTAAGAAGATTAGAGTACTTTATTAAACACTTTATTAAATTTGTTTGGCTGAGATGGTAAAGCAAACTGCATGAAGAGTATTGAGAAAGTGACTGATTCTTGTTAGCAGTAATAATGACTGCACTCTATTCAATCTGCTTTAATCTATTAAAAACGTTTTTAGTGAAAAGTCCTTTCTAATCCACACTTTGCTACATTAGTGTTGAAGACACGTGCGAGAAACAAGCGAAGTCCTTCCTTTCAGCCTGCAGCTGTGTGGCTGTGGTGTCAGTGTGTGTTAATTGTGGCGTGATCACTGTGTCTTTGTGATTTTACGCAGGGTGCTGAGGTAGTGCAAACGGAGACTGAGAGCTGATTAGTGTCGCTCTCAACCACCATCAGCTCCACAGCCAGTTGTCCAAACAAACAGCATCTTTAAATAAAAATGGCTTTCACACAGAGTAAAACAACAAAACAGTGGCAAGATCAGACACTTGACATGAACCTGGTTCTGTTTATTTATTGCTTCTTCATACCACAGAGCTGCTGAAATTCTGATTAGTCAGAAGGAAAGCAAAACAAGTCACACTTGTTTTAAAAATATCTTATATAATATGTATGTATATATTACCTCAGAAACGGAGCCTCATTTAGATAAAGGGTACCTCAGAAACGGAGCCTCATTTAGATAAAGGGTACCTCAGAAACAGTGCTTCATTTAGCTTAAGAGTACCTCAGAAACGGAGCCTCATTTTGATAAAGGGTACCTCAGAAACAGAGCCTCATTTAGCTTAAGAGTACCTCGGAAACAGAGCCTCATTTAACTTAAGAGTACCTCAGAAACAGAGCCTCAGAAGCTAAAGAGTACCTCAGAAACAGCACTTCATTTAAATAAAGAGTACCTCAGAAATAGAGCCTCCTATAGCTAAAGAGTACCTCAGAAACAGAGCCTCATTTAGATAAAGGGTACCTCAGAAACACTGCTTCACTTAGCTTAAGAGTACCTCAGAAACAGAGCCTCATTTAGCTTAAGAGTACCTCAGAAACAGAGCCTCATTTAGCTGAAGAGTACCTCACAAATAGAGCCTCATTTAAATAAAGGGTACCTCAGAAACAGGGCCTGATTTAGCTTAAGAGTACCTCAGAAACAGAGCCTCATTTAGCTAAAGAGTACCTCAGAAACAGAGCCTCATTTAGCTTAAGAGTACCTCAGAAACAGAGCCTCATTTAGCTTAAGAGTACCTCAGAAACAGAGCCCCATTTAGCTAAAGATTATCAGAAACAGAGACTCAAAGTTTTCTGTAAGGAGATGCTTATTTAACATTTCTGGAAGGAGTCTCAGCATGACAAACAATCCAAAACAGTAAGCCATGGTCAAGGTCAGTGTCAGGAATCAGACACAGGTCTGGCAGTTAGCAAACAATAAACTGTAGACAAGGAGAAATGATATAGAGTTCGAAGCAGGTAATCAAACAAACTGAGTGAAAGACTTCGTAAAATCGAGAGGAACAAGTGAACTGAGCGTGTACTTCACACTGAATAGTGAGCGTCTTTCAAAGTTTGTGTTGTGTCTGTGTGTGTGAACACAGGTGTGTTCAATCAGTAGCTAGGTGACTGCGAACGTGGAAGAGAGAGAGAGAGAGTGTTCTGGCGGTAGTGTTGTCCATGGCAGCCATG
>JAUCMX010000414.1:0-14069 GCA_033459395.1 Hemibagrus guttatus | reverse complement strand
GACATTTGTGGATGTGACTTTGACAGAGTTGATGTAACAGCACAACATCTGGGAATAAAATCAAGGAGGATAGTTGGAGCTTTCTTGGACAGAGTTAAAATACTTTTAACTGAAGAAGAGATGAGTTTAATAATGGGATACAATAATGGATGTGTACCTGATGATAATGACTCTTTCCCTAATATGGAGGTTTCACCAGATTTCACAGTAGAAGAGTTTTCTCACCCATTGTTTAATGATATGAGAGAAAAGGGTTTAGAAATATGCTCAGTTGCTGGGAAAAACTTTGAGATGAGTGTTAAAGTGTTGAACAAAGATAAGCTCAAGAGTAAAACAGATATTACTTGGAAAGCACACTTTGTGGTTGATGAGAATTGTAAAGCAGCATGGAGAATATTATAGAAACCACCATTTATCAAAATTACTGGACAGTTGCACTGGAAATTATTGCATGGAATTATTGCTGTGAATGCGTTTGTAAGCATTATTAATTGTTCTGCTGAAAGTAAGTGTCCTTTCTGTGAAAATAGAGAGACAATATTCCATTGTTTTTTCTATTGTAATAGATTGAATCTTCTTTTTTTAAGACTTCAAGAAATCTGTGTCGGTTTCAAAGTTGTGTTTTCCAATGTTGATTTCATTTATGGTGTTAAATAATGGAAAGAAAGTAGAAAGAAAGTCTACTTTTGTGTATTTTCATTTAAGATGGATTGTACAAATTGTTTTATAATTGTTTAATAATAAAATTGTTAAAGTAGTCATAAAATTATCTCTCTCTCTCTGTCTCTCTCTGTCTCTCTCTCTCTCTCTCTCTCTCTCTCTCTCTCTCTCGCTCTCTCAATTCAATTTCAATTCAAGGAGCTTTATTGGCATGACAAGTTGTACATGTATTTCCAAAGCATTTAAAAGGGTAAAGATTGCAAACAAAATTACAAAATCAACAAACAAATAAATAAACCAACTAATAAATAAATAGCAAAATGGAAGTCTGCAATCTGTAGGCATGAGTGGCGTGTGTATGTGTGTGAGAGTGTGTGTGTGTGTGTGTGTGCATGCATGTGTGAATGTCTGTGTGTATGTGAGAGAGTTCATGAGCATGTCACTGATTGGTCGACTCCTCCCTCTTGTTGCGGCAGGTGTGGATGTATCGAGCTGCCAGGAAATACAGTCTCTTTTTTTCTCCCAGTAAATACTGGAGGTTTGTGTTGTTCTCCAGTTTGATGAAGTCAGGACAAAACATGTCAAATTTGGGAAAGAATTGTTTTCGAATTTCCTGCTAGTTTGGACAGGATGTGAGGAAGTGGAGCTCTGTCTCTAACTCTCCTTGGTTACAGTACAGACAGAACCTGCTCTCTCTGGGCAACCAGCTCTGTCTGTATCTGCACCTCTCTATAGCCAGGCTCTGGTCACTGAGTCTGTATCTGCCTCCCTCTCTATAGCCAGGCTGTGGTTAATGAGTCTGTACCTGCCCCTCTCTATAGCCAAGCAGTGGTCACTGAGTCTGTATCTGCCCCTCTCTATAGCCAGGCTGTGGTCACTGAGTCTGTATCTGCCCCTCTCTATAGCCAGGCTGTCGTCACTGAGTCTGTATCTACCCCTCTCATAGCCAGGCTGTGGTCAGAGTCTGTACACTCAGGTATTCTGCTGTTGTGTATTGTCTGTTTTGTGCCAAATATCATTGTAGTTTACTTTTGTTTTTGTGTTGTTTCAGTCCAGTAAGTTAGATAATATTCTTTCTGTGTGTTAATCATTCCATTGGGCCGGATTCTGTGGATGAGGTGGTCAGTGTCCTGAGGCTGGTCAGTGTTAGTTGGATTAGTTTGTTTGTGGAGCCTCAGGACCAGCTGAATAAGGGGGCTTTTTTTGATGTTTGCAAAATTTGATGGCTCTTTTCTCCATGTGGATTAATAGTGTATTGTCCTAATTCTGCCCTGCATGTGATGTTTGGTGTGTTCCTCTGTACCCTGAGGATGCTCTCACAGAACTCTGCATGCAGGGCTTCCACTGGGTTTTTGTCCCATTTGTGGAATTCCTGATTTAGGAGAGGATCCCAGACTTCACTGCCATACAGTGCAATAGGTTCTATAACTGAGTGGAATATTTTGAGCTAGATTATAATTGAAATTTGAACTGGAATAGATTTATTAATGGCACAGAAAGCCCTTCTTGCTTTCTCCCTCAGTTCATCTACAGCCAGCTTGAGATTCCCATTTGCACTGAATTTCAGCCCGAGGTTTGTGTAATTAGTGACATGATCAATTTTGGTCACACCGACGGTCAACCTGTGTCTCTTTCCCTGACCTCTGGGTCGTTTTTGAAAGGTTAAGACCTTTGTCTTGGTTGGGTTTATGGTCAGGGCCAAGGTCTGACTGAAGCTGTGCAGGATGTGGAGGTTCTGCTGTAGAGCTTCCTCTGTAGGAGACAGCAGAACCAGATCATCTGCATAGAGGAGGAACTTTATACTGGAGTGGTGTGGTGTGAGACCAGGTGCTGATGATGGTTCTAGTCATTTTGCCAGTTCATTAATGTATATATTGAAGAGAGTTGGTGACAGTGGACAGCCCTGCCTCATGCCCCGCCCTTGAGTGAAGATTTATTGTTTGAGTACACTGTTTTTATGATATTGTATGTCTTGCCCCTATACCAATTTCCATAAGTTTAGATAATAAACCTTGATGCCAAATTGAATGAAAAGCTTTCTGAAAAAAACAAAGCAAGCAAATATTTTGGTTTTGTTCTGGTTGATATATTTGTCAGTGAGGGTGTGTAGTGTACAGATGTGCTCTGATGTTCTGTAATTTGGTAAGAATCCAATCGGACTTTTACTTAAGACATCGTGCTCGGTAAGGAAGCCTACGAGTCTGGTATTGATGATGCTGCAGAACAACTTCCCCAGATTACTGCTTACACAAATGCCTCTGGAATTGTTTGGGTCTAATTTGTCTCCACTCTTGAAAATGGGCGTTATGACTCCTTTATTCCAGACATCAGGGAAATGACCCACACTCAGAACGAAGTTGAACAGTTTTAGTATGGCCAGTATTAAGTTGTGGTCAGTATTTTGGAGCATTTCATTCAGAATGCCGTCTGGTCCACTTGTTTTTTATGTTCTGTAAGGCCTGGATTTTATCACTCAGTTCTTTTTCTGTAATGGGGAAGTCTAATGGGTTTTGGGATTCACTGACTGTATGTTCCATATCCATCATTTTTCATAGATTTGGGTTTGTTCTGGATTCATTTGTATTTTGCTGTAAAGTTGTTGGAAGTGATTTTTCCAGATGTCTCCATGTTGAACTGCTTGTTCCTGTTGTTTTTTATTTAGAAAATGCCAATTGTCCCAGAGACGGTTAGAGTTTAGAGAGTTTAGAGACTCTTCGATGCTTTGGAGCTGATTTTGGACGTACTGCTCTCTCTTCCTTCTGAGTGTATTTTTGTATTGTTTAAATTCTTCACAATATTGATGGTGTGTGTTTGGTTCTCTGTGTTTTTTATCTGATAGATGTCTTCAAGATTTTCTCATAGTTTTACAGTCTAAATCAAACCACTTCTCATCCTCTTGATTGGTTTTATGAATATTCTTAGAGCTTTTGAGGATAGATAATGTTTCCAAATAATCCAATATATAATGTATGTTCTGCACCGCCGGATTCACGCCGTCTCCATTGTGGGGATAAAAGTTATTTAGAAAGTTGTTTATAAGTGCTCATACTTTTGGGTGGCTGATTGCTATCAGATATTTTTCTGTGCTGTTTCGAGTCCATCTGTAGTGTTCTCTCATGTTATTCAGCTCACTGGGCTGTGAGTGTATGGTAGTGTGTTTTGTCCTTTTGAGATACACTGTGATTTGGCTGTGATCTGATGAGGGTGTTAGTGGTTTGACTGTGAATGCTCTGAAGGAGAATGGATCCATGTCTGTGATCAACTGTTGAGCAACCATGAAACGAACTATAGGTGTACCTTCCAAGAGATTCTCCTCTCACCCTACCGTGGACAAGGTACAGGCCGAGGCTTTGACCGAGCTCAATCAGAAGCTTCCCATTTTTATTTATTTGGTTATCAGAGTTATACCTTGGTAAGTTTATTATGTTTCATGGAAAGCTTTGTCCAAAAATGTGGTTATTCCCATTATCCGTGGTGTAGTGGGATAATGGTCCTGTCCTAGCATTTAGATCCCCACAGATCAACACACTTCCCTGGGCCTGGAAGTGCTTCATTTGATTGTGGAGAGTTTTAAAGATGTCTTCATTATAATATGGAGATTCAGAGGGAGTAATATAAAGAGCACATAAGAAAATATCTCTTGCTGATTGGCTTAGGTGTTTGTTGATTTTGATCCAGATGTGCTTTTCTTCTTTTTTTAATTGTTTGGATATATTTATCAATTTCTAGTTTGTGCCAGATCATAATGCCCCCTGAATCTCTCCCCTGTGAGATCCCTTCATGTTTTCTGGAGGATTTGAGAATTCCTCTGTAACCCGAGGGACAAAGAGTGACTTCATCAGTTCTGCGCAATGTTTCTTGTAATATTATGACGTTTATATTTGATATTTTTTTTTTGAAACTCAAGGGTTTTAGGATCCAAAACTGGATGAATTGATGCCTTGTATGTTCCACATTGTAATAGTTAGTGATTTTCATTTTTCAATAAGTATAAGAAATTCAACAATCTTAACAGTCCTCTAGAGCAATACAAACCCACCAACAACTAAGTATATATACACACACACACACACACACACACACACACACAAAAATATATACATACATAAACACTATACAAATTTACAAATTTACTATACTTTTTTTAACCTTCATTTTTGTATCTCTTCTACTCATGGCTACTGGTCCAACCGTGTACATATTATTCTGAGCATGTCCTTGATCTCCCCCAGGTTAGTGTGGTTCTGTTCTTTCTGGGCTGTAAAATGAGCAGGTTGCTCCTGTTGCTCAGTCCGGTTGGAGTGTGGATCAGGCTGCTGCTTTGTTGTTGTTGTTCTGTCACTCCTTACTGAAGCTGTTCAGGGTCTCCTGTGTTTTTGCACATGTTGTTCTCAGGGAGTAGGGCCTTTGGCTGCAGTGAACTGGGGTCTTGGTCTTATTTATTTATTTTATTTATTTATACTTTTCTTTTCTTCTTTTCTATATTGGTCAGTGTTAATTCTATCTTATATAATAAAAATCTGTTGATGAAGAGTGTGTCATTGTGTCTCTCTACAGGTTGCGTAAGTATGGTGTCTCACATGAAGGCTGTGCTGCTCTGACTTCAGCTCTGAGATAAAACCCCCTCACACCTGAGATACCTGGATCTGTCCTGGAATAATCTAGGAGACTCAGGAGTGAAGAGTCTCTCTGCTGTACTGGAGAATCCTCACTGTAAACTGGAGACACTGGAGTAAGATGATATTTTAAAACATTAATGATAAATCATGGTGTAATCTTCATCCAGGTGATAATAATAGATAAAGACATTCTGTATAAATAAAACACAGTCACAGTTGTTCTTGTCAATACTGAATAAACCATTTACACTTTCACAGTCTGGCTTTAAAAAATACACCAATGAACTAACAACTTCTCCAACAACTAATTAGAGTCTGATCCTGTTTTAGGTCTGATTACTGACAGTCTGATCTTCTCAACAAACATCTGTTCATGTGAACACTGATTAAAAACAGAGATTTTGTGGAGATGTGAAGCAGGGAAAAGTTACTGAAAACATTTCTATTATTTTGTCACATACACAACCATACACACTACCACATGGAGTGACATGATCTTCAACTGTGTGTGACATAAAAGTAGAATAAAATTAAAAATTGAATAAAATAGTTCACAGTGACTATAGTGAATAAAGTACAGATGTGAGCAGTTAGTACACATAATTAATAATCTGACATTGTAGCTGAGGACTGAGGAGAGGAAACTAGCAGACTAACACTTATCTCTGTGTTAATGAGGAGGATGTGAATGTGGATTTAGTTGAATGACCACATCCTGTTTTCCAGATCTAATTTACTACAGATTTGATGGATAATGTTAGCTTGTTAGCTGCTAAAAGAATGCTTGATGATCTCTTCTCATTTCTAAACTCTTCTAAACCTGTGTGTGATTTAGTCATCACTGAAAGATTTTTGAAGAGATTTATTCATTTAGGGACTAGTTACTTAGTTTACTCAGAAAAATACTAGTTGTTGATTTAAGGTGTTTTTTTAAATAGATTTTTCTTTTTAATTGTGTTAGCAAAAAAAGTGTGTATGTAAACAATTTTAACAAAGCCCTTTACAGCGAGTGAAAATGTAAAATTTAACTAAAGAAATCATCTGCAGCACATACTTACATTAATGTTTGTTACATAATATGATTAGAAAAAAAATAAAAACATTCTCATAAAGTCACCAGAATTGAATGCTTTACTGTTTTTTTGTAAAACAATTTCTTCTCAGATAATTTTATAAAGTTCTTGTGTGTTCTGTGCTCCAGTAGTGATGAAACTCTAGAAACATCTCTGTGTACAACCAGTGAAGAGTGTGTCATTGTGTCTCTCTACAGGTTGTGGGATTGTGGTGTCTCAGATGAAGGCTGTGCTGCTCTGACTTCAGCTCTGAGATCAAACCCCTCACACCTGAGAGACCTGGATCTGTCCTATAATAATCTAGGAGACTCAGGAGTGAAGATGCTCTCTGCTCTTAAGGATGATGAACATTACAAACTACAGACTCTGAAGTGAGTAATGACCTTTTAATAAAAGTTCAACCTCATTATCATTACTCTGTACATTTCTCTTTAGTTCCAATAAATATGAGATTATCAGGTTAGGAAATAAAAGCAGTTTTAGAAAATGTCACTATATTCTATTTAATGTGAATGTTTCTAACAATTGTCTTTAATGCTGTTTTGTGTTCAGTAAAGTGTGTTGATTTAAAATTCATGTGAAGGCAGAAAACAGGGATTCAGACAGAGTCTCCAAAATGTCCCAAATGAGTGCATGAGAGTGATTGTACATGAACATTGTGTCTTCTGTCATTCCTGTAAAATTCACCTCAGCCTCTTCTTAAAGTCTGCACTTAAATAGAAATGTAGAACAAGAGCTAAATGACACAGTAGTGTTGGTTATTTAAAACAAGCTCCTGTGATTGGATAAGAGCAGTGATGTGATGGCTAAATATCTGCTCATGCTCATTTGTTCTAGCTAAATGTTAGAACACAGATGTTAGTAAGAATGAAGAAATGTTGAATGATTCATTATAAACAGGAGATGATAATGTTTCTCTTGGAGCAGAGATGATTACATGCTGTTGATCATGAAGTACCACAGTCCACTTTCTGCTGATTAATTCATCTTTTTCTTTTAGATTTAGGCTGTAATGAATATCTGTGTGTGTGATGAAGACTCCAGTGTTCCTGCATGTTGGGGAATAGAGAAGATGTTTAAAAAACACATCACTCATTTAGTTATAACACATTAAACTGGATAAAATTCTACAGACATCAATGGACCAGAACTAACTGGTGTATAATATAGTTCTGATGGTTTATGTGATTTCACTGTTTAATATTTTTTTAATATTGTAATGTTTTAATATTTTTATACCTTTATAGTTTACATTCACTGACCACAATTATTATGAGCTACTTCTATGGAAAGAAGACTACTGAATTTTAATGAATTCATGAATTTATAAATAATTTCTCCTGTAATTAGTCCCTAGACTTTATCTAATAACTAATCTTACCTCTGTGTTTTCATCTTATCCTGTCATATACAATCTCTCATTAAATGTGTTTTGAGAAATTATGAAGAAAATTAAAGTTCACAAGAAAATACAGAGGTCTTTGTTATCTCTGAAGAGTGATTGTAGCTAGTACATTTAGCTTGTGCTGCTAATCTGCTAAAACTGTAGCTAATCTGAAGTTTGGCACTAATCATGTTAAACTCATCAATTTTCACAAGAAGTGGTGTATAATTTTATTTGGGGTTTATTAGTAAGAAGAAGATAAATGAATATATAGGTAAGTGGTGTTAGTTAGCAGTGTTAGCAAAGCTAGTATGGATCATAAAGAACATCAAACAGTTATAATATATTAGAATTCATTTGAAGTACATTTCATAGACTAATAAATCCTGTAATGTAGTAAAATGTGCACACTAGGCTCCATTTTGTCCAGCACTCTCTCTCATCTGAGCTCGCTTCACACCTACAGGAGATGACCTACAAGTGACCCGAGAGCAACAGTTCCACACTGAAACATAGTGGTGGTAGCATCATGCTGTGAAAGTAGCATAGCTTATAGGATGATCTCAGTCTCTCTCTCTGTGTAATATTCTGGATAATCCTCACATCATCATTTCTACATGGAATAAGAAGTGAAAGAATTAAATATTTTTAATAATCTAATAACAGAATTTTATTATTTTCATTTATTTTATGTATTATGTTTATGGAAACTCGCTCTTCCTCGAGTTTATGAGCTGCAACTGCTGTTTAAAGGACATCCGAGTGAAGACATCATCATCATCATCCTCTTCTGTGTACCTTGGCTGTGTATTTGTCCTGATGTGCATTGATGTATTTTAGCTGCAGGTATCTGAGCTCCTGTTTCTGTTGATTAATCTCACGCTCCAACTCATTGAATTGAGACTGGAACATCAGACTCTCCTCCTAACACACACACACACACACACTAAAGTGGGCGTGTCCTTACAGCAAGCACCTTGGTCAGTTTCCTCTGCAGGATCTTCTCTCTGTTCTTTTTTATTAAACACTTTGAACTCTACGATCCTCAACTTTTGGACTGTAAAGTACAAACCCTGAATTTCTAAATGAAATGAACAACCCTGACATTATTATTGTGCAGGAGACATGGGACAAAGGAGACACAACCCACAGGTTGTCCCCCAGGTTATGGAGAACTGGCAGTCACATCTAAAAATCTCCCAGAGTCACACAGGGCAGAAAATCAGGGGGCGTAATAATTTAGTTTAAATAAGAATATACACATTTAATTGAAATGGCTAAACAAGAAGACAATTACACATGGATAAAAATAAAAATAGATATACTTAGCAACTCCAAGCACTGAATCCCCTTACATTAATAAATTAATTTTCTCTAACATTGAACAAGACATCAGCCATTTCCAGGCTCAGGGAATTGTGTGGAGATTTAAATGCATGAACAGGTGAAGAAGTAATCTTTACTAACCCTCAAGGAAACAAATACATCCTCAACAATCTGAATATGAGCTATCTAAGTCTCCCTCCTAGGTCAACTATGATAAGATAAACTTTAAGCTGTGTATCTATTTCATTTGATTTCATTTAATTGTTTTTAATACTATTGTTGATGTGATTACTATTATTATTGTTTCTTTTCTTTTTATCTTGTTCTCTTAATGTTTATTGATCCTTAATCCAATAGTTCAGTTACCTGCTTTAGTAACACTGTAAACACTACAGGCATGCTAATAAAGCTCATTGAATTGAGAATAGAGAGAGAGAGAGAGAGAGAGAGAGAGAGATGGATGGTGTACCTCCAGTGAGATGTGTATCCGCACACTCCGCTCTTCTCTCTCCATCACCTCGCAAATTAATACTGACTGCAGCAGTGGAAGATCTGCCTTCTGAGAGTGAACTGAACTCATTAAATGTCACACTGTAGTGCTGAACTTGGGTTAAACAGCCTTTCAGTTTATAAAATATTTAAGCTAATTATTTTTCTCTACAACTAACCACTCTTTCTATATAACTACATTAACACATAAATATGAATCTGTTTCTAAACAGATGGCTTCAAGTGTCATAATATATAAAACCATAAGTGCTGTAATATACTGTAGAGCTGCATCTTTTCCTCCTATATGCATTAAATACAACTAGACATAATACATTGCCAGCTGCGCAAAGTATTCTCCAGCACATCCCAAAGATTCTCAATGGGGTTAAGGTCTGGACTCTGTGGTGGCCAATCCATGTGTGAAAATGATGTCTCATGCTCCCTGAACCACTCTTTCACAATTTGAATCCTGGCATTGTCATCTTGGAATATGCCCATGCCATCAGGGAAGAAGAAATCCATTGATGGAAGAACCTGGTCATTCAGTACATTCAGGTAGTCAGCTGACCTTTCTTTGGGCACATAACGTTGCTGGACCTACACCTGACCAACTGCAGCAACCCCAAATCATAGCACTGCCCCCACAGGCTTGTACGGTAGGCACTAGGCATGATGGGTACATCACTTCATCCACCTCTAATCTTACCCTGATGTGCCCATCACTCTGGAACAGAGTAAATCTGGACTCATCAGACCACATGACCTTCTTCCACTGCTCCAGAGTCCAATCTTTATGCTCCCTAGCAAACGGAAGCCTTTTTTTTCCAGATTAGCCTCACTGATAAGTGGTTTTCTGAAGGCTACACAGCTGTTTAGTCCCAATCCCTTGAGTTCCCTTCACATTGTGCGTGTGGAAATGCTCTTACTTTCACTATTAAACATAGCCGTGAGTTCTACTGTTGTTTTTTAACGATTTGATTTCACCAAAGGTGAAAGTTTTAAGTGATCGCCGATCACGATCATTCAAGATTTTTTCCGACCACATTTCTTCCTCAAAGATGATGGTTCCCCACTATCCTTCCAGTGTTTAATAATGCGTTGGACAGTTCTTAACCAAATTTTAGTAGTTTAAGCAATCTACTTAGATGTTTTCTTTGCTTGATGCATGCCAATAATTTGACCCTTCTAAAACAGATTAATATCTTTTCCACGACCACAGGATGTGTCTTCGGACATGGTTTTTTAAGAAATGAGAAGCTACTCCATGCATTAGTTAGGGTTAAATAACTTGTTGCCAGCTGAAACATAATCATTCATGCAGTAATTATCCAATGGGAGGCTCTTACCTATTTGCTTAGTTAAACCTAGGTGACTTTTTTGGATGAGCAGTGTGTTTTAATTTTGCCCAGTTAACAATAAACCAGGAATCATACACTAAATGAATGTAATATGATGTGTAATAATAAATCCATAATATTGGTGCAATTAATAATTGCAGTTGTATTTCCCTAATGGAGAGGGTTGCGTCAGGAAGGGCATCCGGCGTAAAACATTGCCAAATTTAACCATGCGAATCGTCAGTACGAATTTCATACCGGATCGGTCGAGGCCCGGGTTAACAACGACCGCCATCGGCGCTGTTGACCTACAGGGCGCCAGTGGAAATTGGGCTACTGTTGGTCGAAGAAGTAGAGGAGGGAGGAGAGTGCGCAGACAGAGAGAGAAGAGGAAAGGTAAGAGTGTAGGACTGAGAATAGGAACTCTGAATGTTGGTACTATGACAGGGAAAGGTAGAGAGCTGGCTGATATGATGGAGAGAAGGAAGGTGGATATACTGTGTGTACAGGAGACCAGGTGGAAGGGTAGCAAGGCTCGTAGTATAGGAGCAGGATTCAAGCTGTTTTATTATGGTGTGGATAGTAAGAGAAATGGGGTAGGTGTGGTCCTGAAGGAGGTGTTTGTGAGGAATGTTCTGGAGGTGAAGAGAGTGTCAGACAGGGTGATGAGTCTGAAGTTAGAGATTGAAGGGGTGATGTTGAATGTTGTTAGTGGTTATGCCCCACAGGTAGGTTGTGAATTAGAGGAGAAAGAGAGATTCTGGAGTGAATTAGATGAGGTGATGGAGAGTATTCCCACGGGTGAGAGAGTGGTGATAGGAGCGGATTTTAATGGACATGTTGGTGAGGGGAACACAGGTGATGAGGAGGTGATGGGCAAGTTTGGAGTTAAGGAAAGGAACCTTGAAGGACAGATGGTAGTGGATTTTGCTAAGAGGATGGACATGGGTGTGGTTAACACTTATTTTCAGAAGAGGGAGGAGCATAGAGTGACTTACAAGAGTGGAGGTAGGAGCACACAGGTAGACTACATCCTATGTAGAAGAGGCAATCTGAAAGAGATTAGTGACTGTAAAGTGGTAGTGGGAGAGAGTGTAGCCAGACAGCATAGGATGGTGGTGTGTAGGATGACTCTGATGGTCTGTAAGAAGGAGAGGCCAGAGATAGAGAAGAAAACCAAGTGGTGGAAGCTGAAAAAGGAGGAATGTTGTGAGGAATTTAGACAGAAGTTGAGGCAGGCTCTGGGTGGTCAGGTAGTGCTGCCAGATGACTGGGAAACTACAGCAGAAGTGATCAGGGAGACAGGGAGAAAGGTGCTGGGTGTGTCATCTGGAAGGAGGAAAGAAGATAAGGAGACTTGGTGGTGGAATGAGGAAGTTCAGGATAGTGTCCAGAGGAAGAGGTTAGCCAAGAAGAAGTGGGACATGGACAGGACTGAAGAGAATAGACAGGAATACAAGGAGTTACAGCGCAGAGTGAAGAGGGAGGTGTCTAAGGCCAAGCAGAAGGCATATGACGAGTTGTACACTAGGTTAGACACTAGAGAAGGAGAGAAGGACTTGTACAGGTTAGCTAGGCAGAGGGATTGAGATGGGAAGGATGTGCAGCAAGTTAGAATTATTAAGGATAGAGATGGAAGGGTGCTCACAAGTGAGGAGAGTGTACAGAGGAGATGGAAGGAATACTTTGAGGAGCTGATGAATGAGGAAAATGAGAGGGAAAAAAGAGTAGAAGGGGTGAACTCTGTGGAACAGAAAGTAGATAAGATTAGAAAGGATGAAGTCAGGAAGGCTTTGAAGAGGATGAAAAGTGGAAAGGCAGTTGGTCCTGATGACATCCCGGTGGAGGTCTGGAAGTGTCTCGGAGAGGCTGCAGTGGAATTTTTAGCTAGTTTGTTCAACAGGGTTTTAGAGAGTGAGAGGATGCCTGAGGAATGGAGAAGAAGTGTGTTAGTGCCGATCTTTAAGAATAAGGGTGACGTGCAGAGTTGCAGTAACTATAGGGGGATAAAGTTGATGAGCCATACAATGAAGGTATGGGAAAGAGTAGTGGAAGCTAGGTTAAGGAAGGTAGTGGAAATTTGTGAGCAGCAGTATGGCTTCATGCCCAGAAAGAGCACAACAGATGCAATTTTTGCTCTGAGGATTTTGATGGAGAAGTATAGGGATGGTCAGAGGGAGTTGCACTGTGTGTTTGTAGACTTGGAGAAAGCGTATGACAGGGTGCCAAGAGAAGAGCTGTGGTACTGTATGAGAAAGTCAGGAGTAACAGAGAAGTATGTCAGAGTGGTGCAGGACATGTATGAGAGGAGCAGGACAGTGGTGAGGTGTGCTGTAGGTCAGACAGAGGAGTTCAGTGTGGAGGTGGGACTGCATCAGGGATCGGCTCTGAGCCCCTTCCTATTTGCTATAGTGATGGACCAGTTGTCAGAGGAGGTCAGACAGGAGTCTCCTTGGACAATGACGTTTGCAGATGACATTGTGATCTGTAGTGAGAGCAGAGAGCAGGTGGAGGAAAACCTGGAGAGGTGGAGGTTTGCGCTGGAGAGAAGAGGAATGAAAGTCAGTCGTAGTAAGACTGAGTACATGTGTGTGAATGAAAGGGAGGGAAGTGGAACAGTAAGGTTACAGGGTGAAGAGGTGAAGAAGGTACAGGAGTTTAAGTACTTGGGGTCAACAGTCCAGAGTTATGGAGAGTGTGGGAAAGAGGTAAAGAAGCGAGTGCAGGCAGGTTGGAATGGGTGGAGAAAGGTGTCGGGAGTTCTGTGTGATAGGAAAATATCAGCGAGAATCAAGGGGAAGGTGTACAGGACAGTGGTGAGACCGGCCATGCTGTATGGTTTAGAGACAGTGTCACTGAGGAAGAGACAGGAGTCAGAGCTAGAGGTAGCAGAGCTGAAGATGTTGAGGTTCTCTTTGGGAGTGACAAGGTTGGACAGGATTAGGAACGAGTACATCAGAGGGACAGCTCATGTTGGACGTTTGGGGGACAAAGTTAGGGAGGCCAGATTAAGATGGTTTGGACATGTTCAGAGGAGGGAGAGTGAGTATATTGGTAGGAGAATGTTGGACATGGAGCTGCCAGGCAGGAGGCAAAGAGGAAGGCCAAAGAGGAGGTATATGGATGTAATTAATGAGGATATGAAGCTAGTGGGTGCAAGGGTTGAGGATGCAGAAGA
>JAUCMX010000413.1:0-14069 GCA_033459395.1 Hemibagrus guttatus | reverse complement strand
TGACACTGTATGTTTCCAAAGAGCTGCGCATGTTCATAAAGTATCATCCGGAATCACAGAACATCTGACATTTGTTAAGAAAGTGGGGCCAAGTACTTATTTGCTCAGTGACGGTTGGAAGTGGAATGCATCAGAGTTGGCTCTCATCCCCAAGGAGGTAATCTACCCCAGTGATGGCTGTAAGGACAGTAATGAGACTATGCTGTTCACTGTGCCTGAGAAATGTTTCATGATGGAGAGAAACCGGGCCCAAGACAGAATATGAGGGACAGAAAAACAGCTCAGTGGTTGACAGATTTTTTAAGATGAGGAGAAAGGTAATAGGATTCATAGAATACTAGACTAACTGACACTAGAAGGTTTTGATACTGAAATAAAGTTTAATAAGTAAGCTAAAAAACAGGTTACATATGTAACCCGGTTCTCTGAGAAGGGAATGAGATGACGCTATGGGAATGTGCCTGAAGCCAGCCGTAACACAAATATCCTTGAGCGGAAACCCCCTAGCCAGAGAGCTGGACAAGGCAATAAACCTAGTGAAGTGAGCTTTAATCCCTAAAGGTGAAGCCACAGATGATGCCTCATAGGTCTCCCACCTTGGCTACTCAGACCACATCTCTGTTATGCTAATTCTAGCATACAGACCACTTATCAGACTTTCTAAACTGATTCTAAAACAGTTAGAAACCTGGCCAGCAGGAGCCACCTCTGCTCTTCATTACTGTTTTGAGTGCACTAACTGGCAAATGTTCAGGGAGGCTGCAACCAATGGTGACGCCATCAGCTACCGGCATCAGTGAACAGCTACATTTGCAAGTGCATTGATGATGTGACCGTCTCCAAGACCATCTCCACATGTTCCAACCAGAAGCCGTGGATGACCGCAAAGGTTCATGTGCTGCTGTCTAGGGACTCCGCCTTCAGAGCAGGGGACAAGTTGGCCTTAAATATAACAAGACACCCAACGCATGTGGCAGGGCATCCAGGCGATCTCAAACTACAAACCAATGTCACCTGTCTGTGACAGTGATGCCACCCTCCCCGATGCGCTGAACGACTTTTCTGCTCGGTTTGAGGTGCAGAAGTATGGCGCCAAATTCACGCCATAAGTATTGTACTTGTTAAAAAAAAAAAATACACGCAAATCACAGAATTGAACACAAAATTTAAAAAATGAAACAAACAAAAAATAACTTTATTCTATTATTTATTCTAATATTAGGAATTAAAAAAGAAATTTTATTTTCTGTTTTTACGTTTAATCAGGGGGGGTGCAGAGTCACCAGAAGTGCAGAGTCAAATACTTTTAAAACATCACGCAAAAAGAACTATTTTACAAATCAAACAAGTGCATCTTGTATCAGCAAGAACACTACTGTAATGGCAGCCCATTACATAAGCTTGACCAGAGTTCTTGTGGGGGGAAGAATTTAATAAAGGTAGCAGGTGTTAATAGGTGTTAATATAGGTGTAGCGGGTTTTCAACAGCAATGTTAGCTTGTCTGTCTTCAAACTATCTTAACCCAAAGATCTATCTGTGAGACAGATCTTTATACAAGAATACTGAACTGTAGGGACCTCCCATGTAGGGTCCTCAATACACCAAACTGATTTTTTCCTTTGTGTGTGCCGTCTGGCCCACACCCACCTCCTGTATAATCCATCACCTGGCCCACACCCATCTCCTGTATGGGCCATCTTGATGAAACCTGTTGAAAATTTTCTGAAAATGTACTCAGTTTCATAAATCAAAGCCAATCAACTTCATTCATTAAACCAAATCTAATTTACTTCATCTTTAAATCTTTAAACTAAAGTAAAAGTTAATGGCTGATCTGTAAAGTTACTCAGTTAAGCTAAATCAAATCTATGACTAGTTTAATCCATAATCCAGAGTTGATTTTTTCTTTAATCCTTACATATGTTTGATTACACATTAATCACACATCTTAATCTAGGCCTAAGAAATATAATCAGCAGTTAGCAGCTGAGGCAAAATTAATCCCCTAGCAGTGTATTGTAGAATAGCATATAAGAGAAAATAATCAAAATATAATAATAAAAAAAAAAACTTATTTCGTAAATTACAGTAGATTCACTACTCAGGCCCGTGAAGCCGTGTCCGCGTAAGGGAAAAAAGCTGAGTCAGTAAGGCCGACTTGCACGTTCTCAAAACAAAATTTACAGCAACCCTGAGAATAGGAGAGGAGAATGTCATAACAACCCTGAGATAGGACAACAACAAGATATGAAATGCCTGATGAAGCAAAACAACCGAATGAGAAATTAATATTAAGAGTAGAAATTCTCATATACCAGTATATAAATAGGTAAATAGGGAAATTGACTTATCCAGGTAAGAGGTAAGGTGGAGATGACCTGTAAGATGTCCATGGGGAGGGAAAAACACGATAGAATTGGGGAGAAAAATCTTAGGGCTCTAAGTAAATGCCAGATACAAAGCACCACAAAAGCCAACACTCAAGTATACTGATGTATGGGATCCTAAAGTATTACCTAAAATAAAGTATTATTCCAGTAGTACCCCGTTTCTGCAAATACTGTAACATGTTACATTAAAACCAAACTGTATAAGACAGGCCTAAGCCTGACTTAAAGGCCCAGCACTTGGTATCCTTGAGGCCAACAGGTGATATCTTCAAGGCCACCAGTTATGGACAAATGAAGCAGGGGTTGATTTTTTGGGGGTATATTCAGCAGAAAAATTGTCTATAGTCAAAACAATCGCGGACAAACAAGTATTTGGAGGGGTAGAGATGTCTATATATAGGGGTAAATTTGTATGGGCGGGCACAATCGCACTTGACTGCATCGGGCCTGAAGCTGTGTTCCTTTCAGAGTGCCAATAAAGCTGGTTGCGTATGCTCATCCAAGCCTGGAGTATTTTTCATTATGTTCTTTCTTATATTCTTATATATTCTTTCTTATAAATTGGCAAAGTATTTGGTAAATATAGGTAATTGGATAAGACTTCAGAACCACCCTGTAGAATGTCCACTCAGAGGGGACTCTGAGTTCCGACAAACCTCCACAGACACTGTTGATTGTATCTGAGAGGCAGTCACAATGTAAATGTACTTGATTAAAGATTATGTATTTGATTAATGATACACATAATCTTTCAGTAATAATTATTTAAAGTTGCATATATTGGGTTGGGTTGGTGCAAATACCTCCATTGAGAGTTACAGTGTATTTATTTCTCTACAAATGGTAATCAGCTAGCAGTCCCAAGAATGTCACTAGTTGTATGTATTACAAATAAACTCAAAATATGGCAATAAACAGAAATGTGCCAGTATTCTTAAAAACTGTTAAGATAACATTAAAATTAATGTTTAAACACAACTGGGTTACTTTAAATATTTGCTATAATTGTGAATATGGAAACAATTTTAGACAATTTGTCTCACCTGCTTGTGAATCTGGGGTCTCACAGAAAGTGTAGCTTTCAAGTTTTTAGGTTTTAAGGTTTTAAGATCTTTGAATTACAATTATACTGTAGCTTTCTTATTACACCAGGGAATCAGTTAGTCTTCCTGCACCTCAGAATCAATTTCCCATAACACACCAAGGTCACAGTGGACACCTCGACCCCCAGCCACATGCATCTTAGCATCTTTGTTTTGACAATATACAGGATCTATTTAAAAGTAAGCTTTATGTGTTTAAAGCAGTAACATTTTCACCATCAAGTAAAGATTCAACATTTTAAAAGTTCAACATCTTAAATTTTCTAATATTACTGATCCAATCATCTTCTATAACAACCAGCATTTTGTGCTGAAGAGGAAGCAACATTTGTTGTGTAAGTTCTAACCATTATTTATAAATTCTAATGAAGACAAGATCAATATTCCTTCTTAGCAAGTTATATGAAGTTATTTGTTCAAGTCATTGGACATTACATTGCGTAAAGTGGTGTAGAGTTACAAAAATAAGATCATAAAAGAGACAGAAATGAATCACAAATCCGAGTAAAATTCTGACATTTGAGTAAAGTCACCTCAGTAAAGTGAGTCACCTCAGGCTCGCTCACTAGGGAAAATTTTGTCTAACATCTAGGACTGTTTGTTTGTATGTTTATTGTTTTTTATGTTCTGTAAAGCTGCTTTGAGACAATGCTCTTTGTTAAAAGCGCTATACAAATAAAATTGAATTGAATTGAATTGAATTGAATTAAATAATTTAAAATTGTAAATATTTAAAATTGTCAAATTGTCACAAGGGGGAGGCAGGAGAGAGAGAAAGAGAGAGAGAGAGAGAGAGAGAGAGAGAGAGAGAGAGAGAGAGAGAGAGAGAGAGAGAGAGAGAAAATACCTGTAGTTGAGGAAAATGTATGTAACTTTAAAGACAAAAAACGGCTCCATAATAGAAGAAACAAAACAAAGCAAGTCAGGAACAAATAAGAGATTTAATCTTAAGAAAGTGGGGAACAAGAACATAAATGCCACTTTACATAAAGACATTCAGAAACCTTTAAGATTAAACGACCCGGAAAAAAAGACCTAAAATAGTTCTACAGAAACATTTGTAAATGAGGGAGGTTCAAGGTAGTTTCAAGTCTGTCCATTACAAAATGTACATTGAAAAAGGTGAGTATGATTGTGAGTTTAAATCCCAGCACCAGCAAAACTAAAATGTGGTGCTTAGTACTCATCTACCCAGCTGTATCTGATGACAGTAATGCATGGTTGAACTGACTAGCATTTTTATAAAAGATAAAAGCATGAAAATCACTCTAACACCCCCTAATGGCTTACTGTTTTAGTTAATGTATACACAGTGCAGAGCAAAATTCATAAAGATTTAAAAAAAAATTTGGTTAGTTAAAAAGTTAGAAGGGTAAGGTAACCTAATTGAAAATTACTATTCAATATATTATATGCACAGAATGGCCGAATCTAAAGCCATAGTTAAAAAAAAGGTAGCATCTTTCCAGGTTGTTGAATTATCTTTCCTATATTCATCTGATTACTATTATTATTATTCCTCTGTCACTCATACGAGTTTCTTTTTCAAAAAGTGTCTTTATATAAATGTCACAAAATAAAACATTTACTGTAACACTAAACAAATAACTGCAAGAACTTGCATATTCCATCGAAATAACAGACATAAAATTGTTAATACGGAAAATGAAACACAAAACAGACATTTTGGTAATCACATTATTCTGATCAGACATAAGGGTACACAAGGGTACAGTCTGTAGTTAATGATTATTTAAAGTTGATTAAAGTGGAAATTTTAAAAATGAAAAATTTTTTTTAAATGTAAAATAATGTCAATTAACCACTGAAGATATGATGAAGAATAAGAGTAACCCCTTTCTGCCTTTTCTCTTGCTTCCTCTTCATGTTGCTTAGTCTTCTTCTTTTTTTCTCTCTCAAAGACTTCTCCAACATATGTCATCCTCAGAGCTTCTATCTCATTTTGTCTCTGTTCTTCATTCTCTTTCAGGATCCGCTGTTTCTCTGCTTCTATCACTCTCTCGGCCTCCTGAAGCATCTCTGTAGTGTAATGTTCTCCACCATTTACAGTGACCATCTTATCAATCTGGTCCAGGAGCTGAATGACTTGTTCTGGATTCTGAACTTCATTATCAAACACATGATATCCTCCATTGCATTTCCTGATGAAATTCAAAAGCTTTGTATTGTTGCGAACAAATTGATGAATACTCTTTCCCTTTAGTTGATCTCCATGAGTGAAGAGAGCCATAGTGTACCTGGAGGACTCTTCTCCAAAAATGGCTTGAAATATTGCAACTGTTTTTTCTTCTTCCTCTGTAAATCTACCTATTTGAATCACAACTAAAAAGACATGAGGCCCTGGAGCAGAGAATGGAATACACAGCTTAATCCGACTAACCACCTCTTTGTCAGATAGCTGAGTGTCAAACAGGCCTGGAGAGTCAATAACAAAAACATTTCTGCCATGTACAGTTCCATTGGCTTTTTCACACCATGTGGTTACAGATGAAGAAGACACATCGGATTTAAAAGCCTTTCTTCCAAGGATGGTGTTTCCTGTTGCACTTTTGCCCACACCTGTCTTTCCAATCATCAGGATCCGAAGCTCATCACTAAATTCTTGAACTGAAAAACCATGACATTAATTTCTTGTCTTGTTGCATATTTTAAACAATTTTGTTAATGTTAATGTACAGTACACACCTGGTTCATCTGAAGAGCTATTCTGTAGTTTCCAAATCTTTGGGGAAAATAACAATCAGACTGTTCTATTTTCAATGTGTAAATATTTATACAATGTACAAAAATGATCTAATACGTGACCTCCTGTCAACTTTTGAATATACTATTATAGCTAAAATGAAATAACTCTTTTCTATGATAACTTGGATACGATTGATGTTGGAGAAAGTATGCACTCATTAAAAATCAATATTTGAGCATTCAGCATTTTTCTTAACTGCTGTATGTTATTTAATTTTATGATTTCGCTACCTTTACTTTTCTAAACTACAATAATAAACAGTAATACAAAACTACAAAGCTCTGTCTTGCATATAATGTAACATTACATTTAACAAGAAAGACTATTATGTATTATTACATTTGTGAACTTTTAGCCTACCTGAATCCCAAAAGCTGCCACAACAACAAAACATGTGAGCAGCAATAGTTTAGAAGAAATAAGCCAGGCCATGTACTGCTTTAATTGTCCTGAGAAATTTTATGTTAACACAAAAATAAAATTACTCAAAATATGGCAATAAACACATGTGACAGTATTCTAAAAAACTGTAATTAAAATGAATGTTTAAACACAACTAGGTTACTTTATATATTGGCTATAATCATAAAACTGAGATATGAAAACAAATATAGTTAATTTGTCTCACCTGCCATCTTGCTTGTAAATGTTGGAATCTCACACATCCAAGTGTAGAGCTCACTGTCTCTCACAGAGTTTTCTTTTCCCCTGAAAGATCAGTTTCGATTTCATTGCCTTTTCTGCAGCAACAGTCACACAAAACAGGATCCTTTGTTTTGGCACTTGGCCAGCCAACTTCAGCTTAGCCTGCTTATGTTGTGAGAGAACAAATGTTTAACCCTTAAGGTTATGGTGAAGGGAAGCTAAGAGAGGGATGCCGATATATATATATATATATATATATATATATATATATATATATATATATATATTATATATATATATATATATATATATATATATTTTATTTTGTTCTTTTTTATATGTGAGGACCTCCTGGTGGTCCAGCGGCAGGATCCCGAGCTTTCATTGCCACGGCCCGGGTTCGAATTCCCGGGCAGGGCACCCACCCAGCCACTGAAGAATTAACTCTCAGTGCCGGAAACCCAAACCCAAGCCCGGAGGGTTGCGACAGGAAGGGCATCCAGCGTAATACCTGTACCACATCAAGCGGACCAGAAATGTTCAGCTAAAAAGAAGCAGACCCTGCCATTGTGTGGGACAAATGCTAAGATAAAAAAAAATAAAAAAAATTTTAGATGTGTGAATTACAATTATATTGTATTTTCCTCATTAAACTATGGAATAAATTGTTTATTTACAGAATATATGGATGTCAGGTCTTCCTGAACCTCTGTCTCCATTTCCCATAACACACCACGACATATAAACATGGCTGCAATAGACTCCACTACACACATCCCACCTGCACTTCCACGTTCACAGTAACCAGACTTTTGATTATGCTCACCACTTCCCTAAAGTTAAGCCATGTTGTGCTGTGTTCTGATGACACCAAGCATTTAGCTCACAGTAATGATTATCTGGTTTTGATCCTGTTTACCCCATTATTTTTGTGCTCTGCCTTTTTCTTTGATAACCTGTTTGCTGATTGTTGTTTGACCATTTTTAGATTGCCTTGCGTTTTGGATTTTAATAATAATAATAATAATAATAATAATAATAATAAACTGAAATATTATTAAGAAACCACTAAATTGTACTTATGTCCATTTTAGTGTCTTTGTTGTGACACTATACAGTACCGTATATAAATATAAGCTCTGTGTGTATAAGGCAGTAAAGTTTTAAACACCATGAACAGCTAAATATTGGAATTGCTCTAATTTCACTGAGGCATTCATCCTTTATAACCATTGGCATTTTATGCTGAAGAGGTAGCAACATACGTGGTGTAAGTGCTAACTATTTATAATGATTCTAATTGGTTGTAATGAAGACAAAATCAATGGTGCATAATATTATAGGTATATAAATTTATTTATTCAAGTTATGGGGAAATGGATTAAGGGTAAGCTGCCATGTCACAAAAAGTGGTGTGGAATTACAAAAACAAATAAGACAGAAATTAATCACAAGACTAAGTAAAATTCTAACAATTGCACCAAAAAACGAAAGAGATACTTCAAGATGTAAATTTAGATTCAAGATTCAAGACTCAAAGCATTTAGAGGTAATAGAGGTAGCATTAACATTAACTATTTGCAGTGAGATGCAGCTACTTGATATAATAACAGCAGTAATATTAACAAATGTGCAGTATGAGGAGGAGCAATTTAGTTCAGCTAATATATGAGATAGATGAAACTAGTCTGTGTCATCTGGCTACCTGTTTAAAAGTCTAATGGCTAAGGGAAAGAAGGAGTCCCTTAATCTGGAGGTCCTGCATTTTACACTCCTGTACCTCCGTCCTGAGGGTAAGAGTGTGAACAGTCCATGTTGGGGATGGGTGGGGTCCTTAAGGATGGAGGCAGCACTCCTGTGGACTCTGCGGTGGTAATTGGTCTGCAGAGAGGGCAGTGCAACCCTGATAATCTTCTCAGCAGTCTTCACCACTCTCTGCATATGTTTGCGGTCCCTCATAGTAGTGCTGCCATACCACATGGTGATGCAGTTGGTCAAGGTTATTGGTTATTGTGCTCACAACATGTCACAAGGCTGGCCACCTCCCTCCTGTAGGCCGCTTCGTCCCCAACAGTGATCGGTCCTATCACTGCAGTTTTGTCAGCAAACTTTAGGATGTTGTTGTCCTTGTGGGATGTGACACAGTCATGTGTGAACAGTGTGTTGAGGATAGGACTAAGAACACATCCCTGTGGGGTGCCAATGTTTGTTGTGATGGTGGCTGAGGT
This sequence comes from Hemibagrus guttatus, assembly GCA_033459395.1. Classification (NCBI taxonomy): domain Eukaryota; kingdom Metazoa; phylum Chordata; class Actinopteri; order Siluriformes; family Bagridae; genus Hemibagrus; species Hemibagrus guttatus. Next base: position 4,935 of record JAUCMX010000413.1, on the reverse strand, counting down.
TCTATTTCCAATCCTGACAGACTGTGGTCTGCCAGTCAGGAAGTCCAGAAGCCAGTCACAGAGTGTGGGGTGTAGTCCTAGTGCGAACAGTTTGTGGGTGAATTTATGTGGAATTTAAGTAACATTATAGACAAGAATACAACTCCATGATAGAAGAAACAAAACTAAGCAAGTCAGCAACATATTGTAATCTTAAAAAAAAGATTTTACATAAAGACCTTCAGAAACCTTCAAGGTTAAATGGGCAGGAAAAAGACATGTCCCTAGGAAGCACTCCTAAATGAGGCAGGTTCTAGGTAGTTTCAAATCTGTCTATTACAGCAGGTAGATAGAGGGCTAGGGGAGTGAGGTTGTGAGTTTAAATGCATGGTTCTCTTCTGCTCAGTTCTATCCCATGTCAGTTGTCACTTGCTTTGGATTAAACCTACTGAGTAAAACAGTATATTTTTCATATATAATGAATTTCATGAAACAGATCCCTTTAATTAAATCCTGGATATACTCTCTGAATCACATTCAATGGATTTTGTATTAAAGGACCGGTTTTAAAACCGTAAATCTGTTATATCTATTTCTCTATTGTTCTGTCTCTGTTATGCTGCTTATATACCAAAGCTTATTGTTAACTTATACTTCTAGCATTATATCTAATGAGATGAATGACAGCAATGTTTGGTTGACTTGATCACATTGCAGGTGGACGAATTACTTCTAACAAACATTACTAATGATTTTCTGTCATTTTATAAAGGCTAAAAGCAAGAAAATTTCTCCAACATGAGTTAATTGAAGGCAAGTAAAAGTAACTAATTACTATTCAATAATTTTTACATTAAAGCTCAAATAAAGTAAATCATAATATGGCAATATGGGAATCTAGCCATGGGGGTCACAGTCCAGTGACGTCTGTGCCGGTCCCAAGCCCGGATAAATAGAGAGGGTTGCGTCAGGAAGGGCATCCGGCGTAAAACATTGCCAAATTTAACCATGCGAATCGTCAGTACGAATTTCATACCGGATCGGTCGAGGCCCGGGTTAACAACGACCGCCATCGGCGCCGTTGACCTACAGGGCGCCGGTGGAAATTGGGCTACTGTTGGTCGAAGAAGTAGAGGAGGGAGGAGAGTGCGCAGACAGAGAGAGAAGAGGAAAGGTAAGAGTGTAGGACTGAGAATAGGAACTCTGAATGTTGGTACTATGACAGGGAAAGGTAGAGAGCTGGCTGATATGATGGAGAGAAGGAAGGTGGATATACTGTGTGTACAGGAGACCAGATGGAAGGGTAGCAAGGCTCGTAGTATAGGAGCAGGATTCAAGCTGCTTTATTATGGTGTGGATAGTAAGAGACATGGGTGTGGTTAACACTTATTTTCAGAAGAGGGAGGAGCATAGAGTGACTTACAAGAGTGGAGGTAGGAGAACACAGGTAGACTACATCCTATGTAGAAGAGGCAATCTGAAAGAGATTAGTGACTGTAAAGTGGTAGTGGGAGAGAGTGTAGCCAGACAGCATAGGATGGTGGTGTGTAGGATGACTCTGATGGTCTGTAAGAAGAAGAGGTCAGAGATAGAGAAGAAAAGTGGTGGAAGCTGAAAAAGGAGGAATGTTGTGAGGAATTTAGACAGAAGTTGAGGCAGGCTCTGGGTGGTCAGGTAGTGCTGCCAGATGACTGGGAAACTACAGCAGAAGTGATCAGGGAGACAGGGAGAAAGGTGCTGGGTGTGTCATCTGGAAGGAGGAAAGAAGATAAGGAGACTTGGTGGTGGAATGAGGAAGTTCAGGATAGTATCCAGAGCAAGAGGTTAGCCAAGAAGAAGTGGGACATGGACAGGACTGAAAAGAACAGACAGGAATACAAGGAGTTACAGCGCAGAGTGAAGAGGGAGGTGTCTAAGGCCAAGCAGAAGGCCTATGACGAGTTGTACACTAGGTCAGACACTAGAGAAGGAGAGAAGGACTTGTACAGGTTAGCTAGGCAGAGGGATCGACATGGGAAGGATGTGCAGCAAGTTAGAGTTATTAAGGATAGAGATGGAAGGGTGCTCACAAGTGAGGAGAGTGTACAGAGGAGATGGAAGGAGTACTTTGAGGAGCTGATGAATGAGGAAAATGAGAGGGAAAAAAGAGTAGAAGGGGTGAACTCTGTGGAACAGAAAGTAGATAAGATTAGAAAGGATGAAGTCAGGAAGGCTTTGAAGAGGATGAAAAGTGGAAAGGCAGTTGGTCCTGATGACATCCCGGTGGAGGTCTGGAAGTGTTTGGGAGAGGCAGCAGTGGAATTTTTAGCTAGTTTGTTGAACAGGGTTTTAGAGAGTGAGAGGATGCCTGAGGAATGGAGAAGAAGAGCTGTGGTACTGTATGAGGAAGTCAGGAGTAGCAGAGAAGTATGTCAGAGTGGTGCAGGACATGTATGAGAGGAGCAGGACAGTGGTGAGGTGTGCTGTAGGTCAGACAGAGGAGTTCAATGTGGAGGTGGGACTGCATCAGGGATCGGCTCTGAGCCCCTTCCTGTTTGCTATAGTGATGGACCAGTTGTCAGAGGAGGTCAGACAGGAGTCTCCTTGGACAATGATGTTTGCAGATGACATTGTGATCTGTAGTGAGAGCAGGGAGCAGGTGGAGGAAAACCTGGAGAGGTGGAGGTTTGCGCTGGAGAGAAGAGGGATGAAAGTCAGTCATAGTAAGACTGAGTACATGTGTGTGAATGAAAGGGAGGGAAGTGGAACAGTAAGGTTACAGGGTGAAGAGGTGAAGAAGGTACAGGAGTTTAAATACTTGGGGTCAACAGTCCAGAGTAACGGAGAGTGTGGGAAAGAGGTAAAGAAGCGAGTGCAGGCAGGTCGGAATGGGTGGAGAAAGGTGTCGGGAGTTCTGTGTGATCAGAAAATATCAGCGAGAATCAAGGGGAAGGTGTACAGGACAGTGGTGAGACCGGCCATGTTGTATGGTTTAGAGACAGTGTCACTGAGGAAGAGACAGGAGTCAGAGCTAGAGGTAGCAGAGCTGAAGATGTTGAGGTTCTCTTTGGGAGTGACAAGGTTGGACAGGATTAGGAACGAGTACATCAGAGGGACAGCTCATGTTGGACGTTTGGGGGACAAAGTTAGGGAGGCCAGATTAAGATGGTTTGGACATGTTTAGAGGAGGGAGAGTGAGTATATTGGTAGGAGAATGTTGGACATGAAGCTGCCAGGCAGGAGGCAAAGAGGAAGGCCAAAGAGGAGGTATATGGATGTAATTAATGAGGATATGAAGCTAGTGGGTGCAAGGGTTGAGGATGCAGAAGATAGGGATAGGTGGAGAGAGATGATTCGCTGTGGCGACCCCTGAATGGAGAAGCCGAAAGAAGAAGAAGATAATATGGCAATATGGGGCACGGTGGCTTGGTGGTTAGCACGTTTGCCTCACACCTCCAGTGTGGGGGGTTTGATTCCCGCCTCTGACCATGTCTGTGTGGAGTTTGCATGTTCTCCCCGTGCCTTGGGGGTTTCCTCCAGGTACTCCGGTTTCCTCCCCCGATCCAAAGACATGCATCGTAGGCTGATTGGCATCTCTAAATTGTCCGTAGTGTGTGATTGCGTGAGTGAATGAGAGTGTGTGTGTGTGTGTGTGTGTGTGTGTGTGTGTGTGTGTGTGTGTGCCCTGCGATGGGTTGGCACTCCGTCCAGGGTGTATCCTGCCTTAATGCCCAATGACGCCTGAGATAGGCTCCCCGTGACCCGAGAATAGACTGGATAAGCGGTAGACAATGAATGAATATACCTGTCGACTGGGCGAACTCTGGTGACCGATTTGAAGTGACTGTGTGACTGACTGCTTGGGAGTGAGTGAGAAGTACCGGAGCGGAGTGCATCGAGAGACTGTGAGAGACTGCGGCTGCTTGGGTGCAAGTGAGAAAAGTTAAAACCCGGAGTGGAGTAAAAAATCTTTAGCGTTTTCTAAGGGCCCCTCGGTCTGTAAAGGCAAACGGGCAGTGGCTCAAGCCACACGGCCAGACTTTTGATTATGCTCACCTGTTTCCCAAAGTTAAACCACGTTGTGCTCAGTTTCTGCTGTGTTCTGATGACACCAAGCCTTTAGTTTTTGTGCTCTGCCTTTGTGTTTGATAATGTAGCGGCTGGCCGCCGGAGGCGGAAGTGGCCGGGTCCATACGCCGAGCTGGCGATGGGACACAGACAGTTCGGGAAATCGGGGACAGAAAGAGGGTCGATACCGGGAAGACAATAATCCGAGCAACAAAACAAAAGGGGTAATCCAAAAGCGAAAGTCCGAAAAGCAGTCCGAGATCAATAATACAACAATAGAAATATCCGGGGCAAAACGAAAGCGGCAACATTAAGCAGTCCAGGTCATACACAATAATCCAATCAGAAATAGCAGTACGCCAGCGCTTGGTAAATCCCATAAGAAATATTACTTCGCGCCGGCCAGGAAGTGCGCATCATTATTTAAAACCCCCCGTGAACCGGAAGCGGCTTCAAAACACGGGCGAGGGCTCCCTCTCGCGGTCACCTCTAGCGCGAGTCGTGACAGATAACCTGTTTGCTGATCGACTGACTATTGCCAGTTTACCCATTTCTATATTCCCTTGTGTTTTGAATTTACTACCTGAATTACAAATAAAAACAACCACTAATCTGCACTTGTGTCCATTTTAGCATCTTTGTTGTGACACTATACAGTTTTTTTTTTTATCCTAGCATTTGTACCACGCAATGACAGGGTCTGGATAATTTTTATCCAGGCTTGGGACCGGCACTGAGAGTTAACTCTTCAGGGCAGGATCATTTTTATCCAGGCTTGGGACCGGCACTGAGAGTTAACTCTTCAGTGGCTGGGTTGGCACCCTGCCCGGGACTCGAACCCAGGCCACGGCAATGAGAGCATGGGATCCTGCCACTGGACCACCAGGAGGCCTGTGACACTATACAGTA
>JAUCMX010000412.1:0-14149 GCA_033459395.1 Hemibagrus guttatus | reverse complement strand
ATTAGGGTTTTAGAGTGTTAGAGTTAGTGTTAGCATGTTAGCGTTAGCATGTTAGCATGTTAGCATGTAGGCTAAAGTAGCGGAAAAGGTTGAAATTAGGGTTTTAGAGTGTTAGGGTTAGTGTTAGCATGTTAGCATTAGCATGTTAGCATATAGGCTAAAGTAGCAGAAAAGGTTGAAATTAGTGGTTTTAGGAGGTTAGGGTTAGGGTTGGGTTAGGGTTAGGGTTAGGGTTAGGGTTGGGGTTGGGGTTAGGGCTTAGAGTTGGGATTGGGGATTAGGGTTGGGGTTGGGGATTAGGGTTAGGAATTAGGGTTATGGTTGGGATTGGGGTTGGGGTTAGGGCTTAGGGTTGGGTTAGGGTTAGGGTTAGGTTAAAATTTCTCAACTCATTCTCCCAAGGGAGTAAAGGAAGCACAGGCACAGACTCTAAATTATAGATCCTAAAAAAACAAAAACAAAAAAAGAAAACCAAAAGAAACTTTAAGAATTCTCTGCCTCATATTAAAACACTATTTAAAAGCAAATTATTAGTTACCCCACTGGGCATTCCCAAGCAGTCTCCCCTCCAAACACTACCCAGGCTCAACCATGCTTAGCCTATAAGATCAAACCAGATCAGACAGGACCAGACACTCCCAGGGTGGCACGACCACAGGCCCAAAACTAAAATAAATCAAAATTAAGGCCTGGACAGGGGTTTAGATCCAGTTAAAACATGTTCAGAATCAGGGTTGGGGTCTAAATAAAAGTCACATAAAAATTTTTTATTATTTAAATAAAACAAAAAATAAAAAAATGAGACTAAAATAAGAATTAACCTAAAAATAAAAGTTGAAAGATCGCAAAAAGCAATTTTAGGTTACCCCACCTAATATTCCCTAGCAGTCCCCCATCCAAGTACTAACCAGGACCAACACTGCTTAGCTTCCAAGATCAAATAAGATTAGGCATTCTCTGGGTGACATGGCCACAAATGCAGAACCAAGGCTAGGACAAGAATTAAAACTAAATTAGGGGTTCAGCTCATGATAAAATTTCAACCTAGGGGTTGGGATAAAAATGAAGCTCAACGTCAGCATAAAGATTTAAAATTCAGAAAAGAATGGATCAAAAAAAGGGGGGGAGGGAAAAGGGATAGAAGTTAGGATCAACCACCAAGATTGAATAGAATTAAAATTAGTTTAGGAATGAGGGTTAAGAAAAAAGTTGGGATTAGGATAGAAGTTAGGGAGGGTTAGGGGTTAGGATTAGGAATTAGGGTTTAGGGCTGGGGAAAGGGGTGTGGTTAGGGCTGGGGAAAAAGGTGTGGTTAGGGTTTAGGGCTGGGCTAAAAAAAAAAAGATATAGCCGCTACGTCAAGCATAGTAAGCCTTTGTCATTACCCTCGACAGAGAATATTAACGGCACATCACTGAAGAGCAAACTAATAATCACATGGGACAACATTTGTTGGGCTCTCATATCCATCAACCAATTTATCTCATATCAGAACATCCCTGTGCATCATTATTCTATATATTTTCCAGCATAAACTAAAATTTAAAAAAGAATCTTTGTCTGCAGTATTCGGTCACTTGTCACACAGTAAATGTATAATGCTGGGGAAAGGGGTGTGGTTAGGGTTTAGGGCTGGGGAAGGGGGTGTGGTTAGGGTTTAGGGCTGGGGAAGGGGGTGTGGTTAGGGTTTAGGGCTGGGGAAGGGGGTGTGGTTAGGGTTTAGGTTTAGGGTTAGGGTTAGGGTTAGGTTTGTGGAATATACAATGACTCCCCCCATCACAGCCCAGAAGACTGCGTGGTTGTATAGGGAGACAAGGAAAGTGCACGGGCCGGCGCTTGTTAAGCAATGCTACCGCTCTTGCAAAAGAGGTGATAGCCACTGGACTGAGTGGGTCACAACCTCTTTTATTGCTGCTCATGTGTGTTTTTGGCTAAATGTGTGGCCTATTCTACTGATTAAGGTTGTTTTTTATTTGTTTTATTTATTTATTTATTTATTCAGAGAATTTTTGCCCTATGCTAAATTTCAGGACACATCATCAGTAGTGCTCCTCCGGTTCGTAGTGGTGTTTTTCGGGGGGGGTTTTGTTGATTCCGCCCCTCTCTCCGCCCGTGGTTAGGGAAAGGAGGAGGGCTTCGGCAGAAAATTTACATTTTTGGAGGATTTTTTATTTTTTCTCGTTCCGTCCATGTTCCCGTGGGGGGCGTCGCCTCACGATGTAGCTTCCGTGAGGGGCGTGCCCCCATTTTTATCCCGCAAAAGAGTTCCAGCCAAGGGCCGGAGTTTCAAGTTTTTGTTTCCGGCTCTCGCTCTGCCTGGGTTCCGGTGGGGGGCGTCGCCCCACGATGTAGCTTCCGTGGGGGGCGTTGCCCCAATGCTCACCAGCAGAGGAGAGTTCCAGCCAGGGCCCCGGACCTTGAAATTTTTTTTTACTGTTTTGTTTGCTCTGACTCTCGCTCCGCCCATGTTCCTGTGGGGGGCGTCGCCCCATGATGTAGCTTCCGTGGGGGCGCTGCCCCACCTGTTGTCAGCGGAGGAGAGTACCAGCTGCACCTTGCTCCCACCCTCCCGCCCCTTGGGGAGTTCCAGACCCCAGCGAGACGGACATCGTCGCCCCGGAGCCGTCGTTCATCGGTGGACGTCGCTCGGTGCGAGTGCTCGGCGGTGGACGTCGCTCGGCGCTGCAGCTCGGCGGTGGACGTCGCTCGGCTCTGCGGCTCGGCTGTGGACGTCGTTCGGCGCCTCCACTCGGTTGTGGACGTCGCGTCGGACCCTTTGGCCTTGCCGTCGGGTCCTTTGCTCCCCCCACTTGTCTCGCTCCTGCTTCTCACTCCCCCCACGTGCCTTGCCTTGATCCTCGTTTCCCCCACTTGCCTTGCCTTGGTCCTCGCTTCCCCCCACTCGCCTTGCTTTTGCTTCTCGCTCCCCCCCCAAGTGCCTCGCCCTGCTCCTCGCTCCCCCCACCGGCCTCTCTACGTTCCTAGCTCCTCCCCAGGACCCATCGCTGGACCGGACTTTTTGGGAGGGGCTAGGGTTTGGCGCGTCAGGAGCCGCGCCTTTGAGAGGGGGGAGATGTTACGGGTAGCAGGGCTGAGGGTGAACCACTAGGGGGCCCTCAGTAGGGGTTGTCATGTCTGTTTATGTTTATGTTTTGGCCATGTGTGTGTTTAAGCCCCGCCCTCGCCTAATGTGTGTTCCTGCCCCTGATCACCTGTTCCCAATGTTTCCCTGATTATGTTTCCTATATATAGTCCTGTCTTTGTCTTCTTTAGTTGCTAGTCCTCGTTTGTATGTAGGCCGATGTGGTGTCGCGGTTTCTGTTTCATGTTCTGTTCATGTCTCGTGTCTGATGTTTAATAAACCCCTTTTTGTTCACGGAAGCTTCGCGTTGGGTCTGTTATATCCAGCCGGACACCGCCAGTTGTAACACTTGGTGTGTGGTTAGGCTAAGTGGGTAACGTGTGTTTGTAGTTACTAGTGCTTCAAAAATGGCTACGTTTGATCTTCAGGCTTTCTTGTGTGCTCCCACTGTTGAGTGGTTGGATAATTGTAAGAAGGACAATTTGTTAGAAATTGCAGCCCATTTTGAAATTCCTGTCTCAAGGCAACTGGTAAAGAAAGAAATTAAAAGGCTTGTAATGGAAAAACTTGTGAAGTTGCATCTTTTAGGTCCTTCAGTTGATCCTGAAAAGGTTGTTGAATTAAGCACTCCTGTTGGGCCTGTCGAATGGGAGTCTGTACTGCAACTCCCTAAGACTAAGGCAACTTTACCTAGGTTTGATCCATTGTCTCCACAGACCTCTGGGTCCCGAGAGGATGCCCGTATAAGGGTGCGCGTAAGGCGTTTGGAACTGGAAAAGGAGGAGCGAACGGAGCAAAGGAGGGCTGAGCATGAACTGAAGCTTGCGATCCGTCGTATGGAGCTAGATATGGAGAGGGAAATTTGGTTACGGGAATTAGATCTGAGGGTGAAGGAGTTCACTCCCATGCCTTCTACCCAGCTGGGTCTGCCTCCTCTCCATGTTCCTGGTCCTAAGCCTGAGTCTCCAGCTTCCCCTCCAGTTATACCCATTCCAGAAGAGGTTGTGGATTCGAACTCGTCATTTGCCATTACAAAACACATTGCCTTAGTGCCACCTTTCAGAGAGACTGAAATTGACACTTACTTTAGTGTGTTTGAGAGAATTGCTAATTCTCTAAAGTGGCCAAAAGAGTTGTGGACATTATTACTCCAGTGTAAGCTGGTTGGAAAGGCCCAGGAAGTTTGTTCTTCATTGTCTGTACCCGATAGCATGGATTACGATATAGTAAAAGCTGCAATTCTTCGTGCATATGAGCTTGTACCTGAAGCTTATCGTCAGAGGTTTCGGAACTTCCGAAAAACACAGACACATACGTATGTGGAGTTTGCTAGGGAGAAAGCTCTCCTTTTCGATAAGTGGACTGCAGCTAGTAAGGTTGACAGTCAGGAGGCCATGAGAGAATTAATGCTTCTAGAGGATTTTAAAAATTGTCTGCCTGAACGAGTTTCTGTTTATTTGAACGAGTGCAAGAGTGCCACTCTTTCCCAAGCTGCTGTGTTGGCTGATGAATTTATACTAACACACAAAACGTTGTTCTTATCTAAACCTAAGCAACCAATTCTAGGTGAATATAAGTCTAAACCAGAACAACCTGGATCAGTGAATCTCCCTGAATGTTTTTATTGTCACAAGCCTGGTCATGTAGCTGCTGATTGTTTTGCCTTGAAACGAAAGCAGGAGAGACAGGAAAAGACCTCAGGCCTTGATGGCAAACAACCAAAAGGTGTGGGGTTTGTGAAAACCATTTCTGAACAGTCTGCGGTAATTGCAGATAAATGCTATAAACCGTTTCTTTCTCGTGGTAGTGTATCTATTTCGGAAGGTGAGGAACAGGAGATTGTAATTTTAAGTGACACTGGAGCAGCTCAGTCTTTTATTCGTGAAGGGTTACTTCCTCTATCAGAACAAACATTTAGTGGATCGTATGCTCTTTGCCAGGGCTTAGAGATGGGGTATGTTCGTGTTCCTTTGCATTATGTATCTCTGAAGTCTGGTGTTGTGACTGGTTCTGTTAGGATTGGAGTTCGGCCTGTTTTACCAGTTACTGGCGTAGATTTTATTCTAGGTAATGACCTAGCTGGTGAGAAAGTTGTTCCAGTAGTAGAAGTATCCGAAGTCTGTGCTGATTGCCAAGCTGATGACCTGGCAGAAAAGCTTCCAGAGGTTTTCTCTTCATGTGTTGTAACACGGTCCCAAGCAAAATATTCTGGTGATGTTTTGGATCTTTCTGATTCATTTTTGACACAAGAAGCCTCTGGGGAATTAGTTGAACCACATATTAAAACCCAGCTGCTTACAGACCCGTTGTCTCGTAACAGTGTTACTAGAAATGAATTAATTTCTGCACAACATTGTGACGAAAGTTTATGCTCCTTCTTTCCTACTATATGTGACATGATCGAGGTGGACAAGAAGCAAGTGGCATTCTTTCTAGATGACGGTTTGTTGTTGCGAAAGTGGACTTCTAGAGTGAATGAGGTTAAGGATGCTGTTTTTCAAATTGTGGTTCCTTTAAGGTATCGATACTTGGTTCTGAGTGTAGCCCATGATCATCCCTGGTCTGGACACTTGGGGATTACTAAAACATATCAACGGGTATTGAAACATTTTTTCTGGCCACGGCTACGCCAAGACGTAGTTGAATATTGTGCTTCTTGTGAGAAATGTCTCTTGCCAAACCAGGTGATACCTCCTGCTCCCTTGCACCCTATTCCTGTGATGGGAGAACTTTTTGAGAAGGTGTTGGTAGACTGTGTAGGTCCTTTGCCCAAAACAAAAACAGGCAATCAATTTTTGCTCACTATTATGTGTACTGCTACAAGATTTCCAGAAGCAGTTCCTCTACGCCGAATTACGGCGCAGACTGTTGTAAAAAGACTTATAAAATTCTTTACTACATTTGGCCTTCCACGGGTAGTGCAAACAGACAGGGGGTCTAATTTTACTTCTACGTTGTTCTCACAGGTCATTCGAATGCTAGGGGTACAACATCAAATGTCAAGTCCATACCACCCAGAGTCACAAGGCGCATTAGAGCGGTTTCACCAGTCCCTTAAGTCAATGCTAAAGAAGTTTTGCTTGGACAGTGGAAAAGACTGGGACGAGGGAGTACCGTTGGTTTTGTTTGCTGCTTGAGAAGCAGTTCAGGAGTCTTTGGGGTTCAGTCCAGCTGAGCTAGTTTTTGGACATTCTGTGAGAGGCCCATTAAAGTTATTAAAAGAGACTTTCATGTCTAATAAGACAGAGCCACATAAAAATGTCTTGGATTATACCAGTGCTTTTCGTGAGCGGTGGCACAGAGCATGTGAGGTAGCAAAGAAGATGCAGAGGTGTTATGACCAAAGATCAGTGTCTCGTGAATTTAAGTTTAGTGACAAAGTGCTTGTTCTTTTACCTGTTACTAATACCAGGTGCTGTAAGTTTTTGACTTAAGCCTTCATTTTCTTTTGTCATTGAATTCTCTTAGGACAACATTCTATTATGGCGAAACTGTAGCTAAAGTTTTGAAAAAACAAACAACCAAATAAAATGTACATAGAAACAAATACAAACAAATAAATAGGCTTCTTTTCGCACAGTCTCTTGCTTATTGGCAACAAACAAACAAAAACATAAAACAAACAAACAACCCAACAAAGAAATACATTCGAAAATAAAAAGAATCCTTATCAAAACTTCTCTCGCTTACGGCCATACCACTCTGAGAACGCCCGATCTCGTCTGATCTCGGAAGCTTAGCAGAGTCGGGCCTGGTTAGTACTTGACTGGGAGACTGTCTGGGAATACCAGGTGCTGTAAGTTTTTGACTTAAGCCTTCATTTTCTTTTGTCATTGAATTCTCTTAGGACAACATTCTATTATGGCGAAACTGTAGCTAAAGTTTTGAAAAAACAAACAACCAAATAAAATGTACATAGAAACAAATACAAACAAATAAATAGGCTTCTTTTTGCACAGTCTCTTGCTTATTGGCAACAAACAAACAAAAACATAAAACAAACAAACAACCCAACAAAGAAATACATTCGAAAATAAAAAGAATCCTTACCCCAAAATTCTCTCGCTTACGGCCATACCACTCTGAGAACGCCCGATCTCGTCTGATCTCGGAAGCTTAGCAGAGTCGGGCCTGGTTAGTACTTGACTGGGAGACTGTCTGGGAATACCAGGTGCTGTAAGTTTTTGACTTAAGCCTTCATTTTCTTTTGTCATTGAATTCTCTTAGGACAACATTCTATTATGGCGAAACTGTAGCTAAAGTTTTGAAAAAACAAACAACCAAATAAAATGTACATAGAAACAAATACAAACAAATAAATAGGCTTCTTTTCGCACAGTCTCTTGCTTATTGGCAACAAACAAACAAAAACATAAAACAAACAAACAACCCAACAAAGAAATACATTCGAAAATAAAAAGAATCCTTATCCAAACTTCTCTCGCTTACGGCCATACCACTCTGAGAACGCCCGATCTCGTCTGATCTCGGAAGCTTAGCAGAGTCGGGCCTGGTTAGTACTTGACTGGGAGACTGTCTGGGAATACCAGGTGCTGTAAGTTTTTGACTTAAGCCTTCATTTTCTTTTGTCATTGAATTCTCTTAGGACAACATTCTATTATGGCGAAACTGTAGCTAAAGTTTTGAAAAAACAAACAACCAAATAAAATGTACATAGAAACAAATACAAACAAATAAATAGGCTTCTTTTCGCACAGTCTCTTGCTTATTGGCAACAAACAAACAAAAACATAAAACAAACAAACAACCCAACAAAGAAATACATTCGAAAATAAAAAGAATCCTTATCCAAACTTCTCTCGCTTACGGCCATACCACTCTGAGAACGCCCGATCTCGTCTGATCTCGGAAGCTTAGCAGAGTCGGGCCTGGTTAGTACTTGACTGGGAGACTGTCTGGGAATACCAGGTGCTGTAAGTTTTTGACTTAAGCCTTCATTTTCTTTTGTCATTGAATTCTCTTAGGACAACATTCTATTATGGCGAAACTGTAGCTAAAGTTTTGAAAAAACAAACAACCAAATAAAATGTACATAGAAACAAATACAAACAAATAAATAGGCTTCTTTTCGCACAGTCTCTTGCTTATTGGCAACAAACAAACAAAAACATAAAACAAACAAACAACCCAACAAAGAAATACATTCGAAAATAAAAAGAATCCTTATCCAAACTTCTCTCGCTTACGGCCATACCACTCTGAGAACGCCCGATCTCGTCTGATCTCGGAAGCTTAGCAGAGTCGGGCCTGGTTAGTACTTGACTGGGAGACTGTCTGGGAATACCAGGTGCTGTAAGTTTTTGACTTAAGCCTTCATTTTCTTTTGTCATTGAATTCTCTTAGGACAACATTCTATTATGGCGAAACTGTAGCTAAAGTTTTGAAAAAACAAACAACCAAATAAAATGTACATAGAAACAAATACAAACAAATAAATAGGCTTCTTTTCGCACAGTCTCTTGCTTATTGGCAACAAACAAACAAAAACATAAAACAAACAAACAACCCAACAAAGAAATACATTCGAAAATAAAAAGAATCCTTATCCAAACTTCTCTCGCTTACGGCCATACCACTCTGAGAACGCCCGATCTCGTCTGATCTCGGAAGCTTAGCAGAGTCGGGCCTGGTTAGTACTTGACTGGGAGACTGTCTGGGAATACCAGGTGCTGTAAGTTTTTGACTTAAGCCTTCATTTTCTTTTGTCATTGAATTCTCTTAGGACAACATTCTATTATGGCGAAACTGTAGCTAAAGTTTTGAAAAAACAAACAACCAAATAAAATGTACATAGAAACAAATACAAACAAATAAATAGGCTTCTTTTCGCACAGTCTCTTGCTTATTGGCAACAAACAAACAAAAACATAAAACAAACAAACAACCCAACAAAGAAATACATTCGAAAATAAAAAGAATCCTTATCCAAACTTCTCTCGCTTACGGCCATACCACTCTGAGAACGCCCGATCTCGTCTGATCTCGGAAGCTTAGCAGAGTCGGGCCTGGTTAGTACTTGACTGGGAGACTGCCTGGGAATACCAGGTGCTGTAAGTTTTTGACTTAAGCCTTCATTTTCTTTTGTCATTGAATTCTCTTAGGACAACATTCTATTATGGTGAAACTGTAGCTAAAGTTTTGAAAAAACAAACAACCAAATAAAATGTACATAGAAACAAATACAAACAAATAAATAGGCTTCTTTTCGCACAGTCTCTTGCTTATTGGCAACAAACAAACAAAAACATAAAACAAACAAACAACCCAACAAAGAAATACATTCGAAAATAAAAAGAATCCTTATCCAAACTTCTCTCGCTTACGGCCATACCACTCTGAGAACGCCCGATCTCGTCTGATCTCGGAAGCTTAGCAGAGTCGGGCCTGGTTAGTACTTGACTGGGAGACTGTCTGGGAATACCAGGTGCTGTAAGTTTTTGACTTAAGCCTTCATTTTCTTTTGTCATTGAATTCTCTTAGGACAACATTCTATTATGGCGAAACTGTAGCTAAAGTTTTGAAAAAACAAACAACCAAATAAAATGTACATAGAAACAAATACAAACAAATAAATAGGCTTCTTTTCGCACAGTCTCTTGCTTATTGGCAACAAACAAACAAAAACATAAAACAAACAAACAACCCAACAAAGAAATACATTCGAAAATAAAAAGAATCCTTATCAAAACTTCTCTCGCTTACGGCCATACCACTCTGAGAACGCCCGATCTCGTCTGATCTCGGAAGCTTAGCAGAGTCGGGCCTGGTTAGTACTTGACTGGGAGACTGTCTGGGAATACCAGGTGCTGTAAGTTTTTGACTTAAGCCTTCATTTTCTTTTGTCATTGAATTCTCTTAGGACAACATTCTATTATGGCGAAACTGTAGCTAAAGTTTTGAAAAAACAAACAACCAAATAAAATGTACATAGAAACAAATACAAACAAATAAATAGGCTTCTTAGGTTAGGGTTAGGGGTAAGTTGGGGGAGGTGGAAGAGGAAGGGAATACCCCAGGTCCTGGTCCCGGTAAAAACCGAGACCGACATTGTGCACGGGCCTGCCTCGAGTCCCAGTGGTCATCACCCATGTGTCCTTCTTCACTGAATCACCACATACTCACTCTAATTGCCTTAAATTGCCCCTTCCAGTCCCCAATCATTTACCCCATACTTACCCCTGTTTACTCTGGTTATTGAGTGCTTATGGTGGCTGACTGCCCTTTAACCATAAAGCCACTCAATAATCATCATGCTTGATGAAATGATAAATGTTCCATGGTGGATGTCTATCCCTTAACCATGGAAGTGTTTCAAAAATTATTCCTTTCAGGAATTACCAGCTCAATTTTTATAGACGTCTTAATTTTAATATGCAAGTCAGTTTGCGCAATATTTCGGCTTTTCTCAGCCTTCTTCAGGCGTGACTTGCTATTTTTTGGCACACCCAGCCCATACTACTCTTGTGGCACCCCCAGACAGTAGTGGGCAACTGAATCCTTAATTATTGGCACCCCCAGCCCATCCTACTCTGTATCAGCACCCCCAAGCTAACAGTAGTGGGCATTCTCTCTGTAACCTCTATGTAAACTTACCATGAGGTTACTGGTCTGTGGCTGGCTTCTAAAAGCTCTCTCCCTTCTGGGTTGCCTGCTTTTATAAGCTTGGCTCCACCCTGGCTAAATAATATTTTTACCAGAGCAGGTAAGTATTTTAAACTTGTTGTTACTTTTTTCCACCAATAGATGTCCTCCAGACTCCATTTTTGAGAGCATGACTCTACTGGATGAATCTAGGGCAAAGTTTCATGGAGACTTTTTTTCATGGAGACTTTTTCATGGCAAGAAAATGTATTTATTTAACATTTAATGGCTTTTTTTCCTGTTTTTCAGGGCAGGTAAGTATTTCCTTTTTTCACAAAAACAGGTAAGTATTTGAATTTTACTTGTTTATCTCCACTGATTGTAGCTTTTCCTGTTTTCTAGGTGCTGGTGGTTGAAGCAGTGGGAGTACATTGGTGAAAAGCCCACACGGACCCGGGGCACTGGCTGGTTAGGTGTGTGTGTTTGGGTTTAGGGTTTAAAGTTAGGAATTAGGGTTAGGGTTAGGGTTAGGAATTAGGGTTTAGGGTTAAGAATTAGGGTTAGGGTTAGGTTTGTGGAATATACAATGACCCCCCATCACAGCCCAGAAGACTGCGTGGTTGTATAGGGAGACAAGGAAAGTGCACGGCCGGCGCTTGTTAAGCAATGCTACCGCTCTTGCAAAAGAGGTGATAGCCACTGGACTGAGTGGGTCACAACCTCTTTTATTGCTGCTCATGTGTGTTTTTGGCTAAATGTGTGGCCTATCCTACTGATTAAGGTTGTTTATTTATTTATTTATTTATTTATTTATTTATTCATTTATTTATTTATTCAAAGGGTTTTTGCCCTATGCTAAATTTCAGGACACATCATCAGTAGTGCTCCTCAGATTCTCTGGGTGTTTCGGCCTTTCGTCACTAAACACTCTCCTCTGAGGCGGCCAGCCGCAGGTCGATCACTCCTCGGCTTGTGTCCCATGTCCAATCAAAAAGTGATTCATGTGGTTTGAATACTAACTAGATAGCTGCTATAAATTAGGTCACCTTAAAATCTGTTGGATAATGCTGTTATAAGCCTAATTCTATAATTTTAAGCCTATTGATTGACCGATCATATATTAATCCTATGTTTAAAATCTTTTGATAAACCTTATGTTTGATCCATAGTGGCTGAAGCTATCTATCCTACTATTTGTTGTTGTCACTACCGCTCCTATTTAACTATTTTAATTTAAATTTAAATTACTCTAAATTATGTTTTAGCTAAACTATGAAGATAATAACAGGTGGGTGCGGTGTAGTGCGCCATGGACTGGTGCATGGTCGATGCTGATCATCGGTAAGAAGACTTGGCCCCATTTAAGGTCTGTTGGCCTCAGACCACCACCTGCGTGCTATCCAAGTGGACCCAGGGAGGCCGGTTTACCTACCTTGCTCTGCCAGAATGACTCTCGTTAACACCGCAAGGTTTCCAGAGTCACCCGGACAGAGCCTGTGGCTGAGGTCTGTCATCCGAGTGGAATCTAGCTAAATGGCCTTGGCGTCCAGGAGGCCCGTTAGGGTCCTCTTCGTTAACACCGCAAGGTATCCAAGATGCTCAGAATGTTCCCCTCCTATCTAAACCAGAGGTCCAGAGTGCAGCATGTAAAACACTACCTCCAGATGACTCTGGTCGGGTAGCAATCCAGCGGAGAGCGGCCCTACCTATTCCAACTCTAAACGGAGTTTGGAATCCTTCAGGCAGCCATCAGGCTTCTACTGGGTTGGTTCCTCTAGGGGTGAGGCGTAAGCCCCTCGCCAGCTTGGATTTTGGATGGGTCATCCCATCTTTTGGTACCGTTTTATCGAGGACGGTATATTGTTTGTCCTCGGTGGAAAGTTATTAAATGGATAGGGGAGATTGAGTTGTGCATGGCAAAAAAAACGGGATGTCGATAGCTAGAACGGTTCCCGAGATATTAATGTTTAAAGTTGTCATTTTAAGATGGACCAGAATCCTCTCTGTGCATATTTGACACAGACACGGTCCAAACTCATGAATATTCATGAGGTGGCACCTTGTGTAATAATGGTGTGATTACACAGCCATTACATGTAACAGTGCATGGGGTGGGTTAAGGTTAGGGCTTGGGGTTAGCCTCAAAGATTAGCATCAGGCTAGTTAGCATCTGAGCTAAAGTAGAGTTTATGGATGTTAGAGTTAGGGTTAGGGTTAGTGTTAGAGTAGCGTTAGCATGTTAGTATTAGCATGCAGGCTAAGGTAGGGGTAAAGATTGAAGTTAGGGTTAGTGTTAGCATGTTAGCATTAGCATGTTAGCATGTAGGCTAAAGTAGCAGAAAAGGTTGAAATTAGGGTTTTAGGGTTAGTATTAGCATTAACATGTTAGCATGTTAGCATGTAGGCTAAAGTAGCAGAAAAGGTCGAAATTAGGGTGTTAGGGTTAGTGTTAGCATGTTAGCATTAGCATGTTAGCATGTTAGCATTAGGCTAAAGTAGTGGAAAAGGTTGAAATTAGGGTTTTAGAGTGTTAGGGTTAGCATTGGCATGTTAGTGTTAGCAGGCTGGCTAAAGTGGGGGTAAAGATAGAAATTAGGGTTTAGGGTTAGGTTAGGGGGAAAAGCCGTAACGCCAGAACATGCCCAATCCCCCACCCAGGGCAAGGAGTAGTGGGGTTAGGGATTAGGGTTAGGGTTGGGGATTAGGGTTAGGGATTAGGGATTAGGGTTGGGGATTAGGGTTGGGGTTAGGGATTAGGGTTAGGGTTGGGGCATGGAGACGGACAAATCCAGCACCGACGTCTCTGTTTTTGTTATTGTGAACAAGAGTACTATATCACTCTAGATTGTTCATTCAAACCCCATGGATGCATGGAACTCAGTCTATTGATCCATGCTCTTTCTGCATGTTTCCTAGCGTTATCAGACCACCATCTATTGTACTGTAATCCCATGATTTTTAGGGATTCAATACCATGATTTATAAAATGTTGGACAATCAAAGTATGTGATTCCTTTCTATGTTTAATATTATGTCTATGTTGTGTCAGCCTAACCGCCAAAGTATTGCTGGTTTCCCCCACATACTGTTTACTGCATTTCATGCAATAAATCAAATAAACACAGTTAGCCGTGTCATGTTTTAAGGCGGGTGAAATCTCATGGATTGTTTTTGTTTTTGGATTGGTAATCCATCGTTTCGGCCTTAATTCCACGGGCAGGGCAGGTTTCCTCTTTTCTTCTTCTGAGGGAGGTAACCTGCTTCGAACTAGCATATCTTTTAAATTTTTGTTTTTGCGGTAGGCTGAAATAATTTTATGATTGTCCAACACCCTATTTCCACTGAGGAAATGATGAAAGTTGTGTTTCATCATCCTGTTGAGTTGGACACTCCCCTCTGAGAAAGTTGTGATTAGAGGGATCATTTCCCCGCTGTCAATCATCTTCTTTTCAGAATTTATTTTAC
>JAUCMX010000411.1:0-14174 GCA_033459395.1 Hemibagrus guttatus | reverse complement strand
ATGAAGAAGTTGCTTTCGGCTGCTCCCTGTTCGGGGTCGCCACAGCGGACCAACCGGTCCGCACAACAACTTGGCAAATGTTTCCATATGGACATCTTGCATCAACAAATATATTTCTAGCACAAGTCATGTAATTGCTTCACCTTTTCTTGTGACTGTTTTGTTTGTAAGTCACTGTATATTTGCTGGATATATTTAAAAATATACAGTTTTGTGCAGATTAGCTGTAGTTTGTTCCAGTAACAATTGTTACTGATTTATATTTTAATCACATTCTGTGATGGTGTGCTTTGCTGCAAATACTAAATAAAACTGATGGTGCACATTATTATCATTTATTACTAAACAATAGGCCTATACAACGTTAAAATGTGTGAAACTATGTTCAAATTCAAAGCATAAAAAGAATAGAAACACTTAAGAAAAAATCTTGACTCAGTGTACTGCCCTCAACCAAGACAAGAAGTTTGTTTGTCCACAGGTTTAATGGCCTTGGGTATGGAGAGAAACTACAAATAAACAAATGAACACATTAAATAATAATGTCCAGGCTAACAAAATTACAGTCATAACATTCACATTAGAACATTCAGTGATGCCTGGAAACAAACGTCATTCCCATATGAAAATACACAACACAGCTGCACGATGCCAAAACACAACGTGGCCAACGCAACAGCTTGATGAAATAGCCAATAAATTCACTTTACCCACAACAGTTCACATTTATATACAGATATAATGAACATTAATGTGAATAAATAAATACTTACAAGCAATGCTGTTGCAAGGTTAAAGATTACAGAAATACACGGCAATTAAAAAGAGCCATCATTATTGCTTCTTGCATGAAGCACTTAACTATTTCCTGAATCACGTGAACACCGGAAATTGTAGTTTAAAGTAAAGCTAAACTTGCCACTAGATAGAGCTCTAAGCCATTAATAAAGTAAATAGGAGAGTTAAAATTAATGAATCATATACTCAGTAAACAATTAAATCACTTAGTAAGTTAAACACTAACATGAAGGCCGTTTAAATTAAACTTGTTCCATCACACTCAGGCTTTCATAATTAATACATCGGAGGGTTAGGATTTTTGTAAATGCTTTGGAAAGAAGTATACAGTGAGGCAAAAAAAGTATTTAGTCAGCCACCAATTGTGCAAGTTCTCCCACTTAAAAAGATGAGAGAGGCCTGTAATTTTCATCATAGGTACACTTCAACTATGAGAGACAGAATGAGAAAAAAAAAAATCCAGAAATCACATTGTCTGATTTTTAAAGAATTTATTTGCAAGTTATGGTGGAAAATAAGTATTTGGTCAATAACAAAAGTTCATCTCAATACTTTGTTATATACCCTTTGTTGGCAATGACAGAGGTCAAACGTTTTCTGTAAGTCGCCACAAGGTTTTTACACACTGTTGCTGGTAGTTTGGCCCATTCCTCCATGCAGATCTCCTCTAGAGCAGTGATGTTTTGGGGCTGTTGCTGGGCAACACGGATTTTCAACTCCCTCCAAAGATTTTCTATGGGGTTGAGATCTGGAGACTGGCTAGGCCACTCCAGGACCTTGAAATGCTTCTTACGAAGCCACTCCTTCGTTGCCCGGGCGGTGTGTTTGGGATCATTGTCATGCTGAAAGACCCAGCCACGTTTCATCTTCAATGCCCTTGCTGATGGAAGGAGGTTTTTATTCAAAATCTCACGATACATGGCCCCATTCATTCTTTCCTTTACACGGATCAGTCGTCCTGGTCCCTTTGCAGAAAGACAGAACCCAAAACATGATGTTTCCACCCCCATGCTTCACAGTAGGTATGGTGTTCTTTGGATGCAACTCAGCATTCTTTCTCCTTCAAACATTACAAGTTGAGTTTTTTCCAAAAAGTTCTATTTTGGTTTCATCTGACCATATGACATTCTCCCAATCCTCTTCTGGATCATCCAAATGCTCTCTAGCAGACTTCAGACGGGCCCGGACATGTACTGGCTTAAGCAGGGGGACACGTCTGGCACTGCAGGATTTGAGTCCCTGGAGGCGTAGTGTGTTACTGATGGTAGTCTTTGTTACTTTGGTCCCAGCTCTCTGCAGGTCATTCACTAGGTCCCCCTGTGTGGTTCTGAGATTTTTGCTCACCGTTCTTGTGATCATTTTGACCCCACGGGCTGAGATCTTGCGTGGAGCCCCAGATCGAGGGAGATTATCAGTGGTCTTGTATGTCTTCCATTTTCTAATAATTGCTCCCACAGTTGATTTCTTCACACCAAGCTGCTTACCTATTGCAGATTCAGTCTTCCCAGCCTGGTGCAGGTCTACAATTTTGTTTCTGGTGTCCTTTGACAGCTCTTTGGTCTTGGCCATAGTGGAGTTTGGAGTCTGACTGTTTGAGGTTGTGGACAGGTGTCTTTTATACTGATAACGAGTTCAAACAGGTGCCATTAATACAGGTAACGAGTGGAGGACAGAGGAGCCTCTTAAAGAAGAAGTTACAGGTCTGTGAGAGCCAGAAATCTAACAAAGTATTGAGATGAACTTTTGTTATTGACCAAATACTTATTTTCCACCATAATTTGCAAATAAATTCTTTAAAAATCAGACAATGCGATTTTCTGGAATTTTTTTTCCTATGATGAAAATTACAGGCCTCTCTCATCTTTTTAAGTGGGAGAACTTGCACAATTGGTGGCTGACTAAATCCTTTTTTGCCCCACTGTATGAGGACACCCGTCCGGTACCGCCCATTCCAACATGATGCATATCAACAGAACCTGGCTTGACCACAAATGGGAAACAGATTACTTTAGTTTAGCTTTGTGATAGGCTCACGTGTCGAGTCCACTCATATCGACTACATTGCGCCATTTCGGTGGCCCAAGCATATGGCCACAAAAGACGTCATGCGTACTTACTCTCTCGCCACATTGAACAGCAAACTGTTCTAGAGTATGTCACCATCTACTTCTGTGAATACCCCATATGGACTTCACACACACCCGGTTGGAGGCTCTTCCAAGGCCTCCTCTGTTTTTTCATCTGTGGAAAGACACTGATTCTGAAGCACTTGCTGTAACACGAAGACCAATATGCATACACCCAATGCATTCAAAAGGGAGTACTGGGCGACATTGCGCGTCAACAAAAGGTTACAACTACCCTTGCCCCATTGGATATCCCAGCTACATTTGACACAGCATTGGTGGTGGACTTGAACTAAACACATTAACACACACATATTCATTGATCATGTCCGGTATGTCTTTGTATGTTTATATATATGTTGATTTCATTGAGCGTTGACCCTGGTGTTAAGTACACACTGTCACGCCACAAAGGCGGGCAGAGTGGGAATTTTCCCACTCCTGGTTCACTGTGTTGTTTTGAGAGAGGCAACCGTAATAGCAATTCTTTTCAGAAATGGGGTGTAATGTTGAAGGGAATTTAATGTGTATGGATGGACTATAATTTTGTTTTCATTTTATTATTATTATTATTATTATTATTATTATTATTATTATTATTATTATTATTATTATTATTATTATTGTTATCACTACCATTATCGCCATGATTTACTATGTGGTATATGCTATATACTATAATATGTTATAACATTGTATAAGGGCTGTAATGGTAGAATGGCAGAAGGATACCAACAGGTTACAAAGTAGTAAGCTAAGAGCTATGAGAAAGGAAAAAAGAAAAAATCTGCTTCTTCTTCTTCTTGTTCTTCTTTCGGCTTTTCCCTTCAGGGGTTGCCACAACGAATCATCTCTCTCCACCTATCCCTATCTTCTGCATCCTCAACACTTACACCCACTAGCTTCATATCCTCATTAATTCCATCCATATACCTCCTCTTTGGCCTTCCTCTTTGCCTCCTGCCTGGCAGCTCCATGTCCAACATTCTCCTACCAATATACTCACTCTCCCTCCTCTGAACATGTCCAAACCATCTTAATCTGGTCTCCCTAACTTTATCCCCCATATGTCCAACATGAGCTGTCCCTCTGATGTACTCGTTCCTAATCCTGTCCAATCTTGTCACTCCCAAAGAGAACCTCAACATCTTCAGCTCTGCTAACTCTAGCTCTGACTCCTGTCTCTTCCTCAGTGACACTGTCTCTAAACCATACAGCATGGCCGCTCTCACCACTGTCCTGTACACCTTCCCCTTGATTCTCGCTGATATTTTCCTATCACACAGAACTCCTGACACCTTTCTCCACCCATCACACAGAATTCCCGACACCTTTCTCCACCCAAAAGGAGAAAAGGAGATATGAGACTTAAAAGTCTCACAGAGGGGTGTAATGTTGAAAATTTCCTTGAAGAATCATACTTTTGCATAAATCAAATTCTAATCAATTCATAATTCTACTTCTAGCTAACTATAATTATAAAAAATAAATCTAATCTATTTCAATTATTAAATCTTTTGTTACTCTAATTTACTTTAACAATTTAATCTAGTAATCTTTAAATAAATTTAAGTAATCATTTAATAATCATTTAATCCTTAACAAATTACTCAGATTAAGCAACTCTGTTCTTTACTTATTTTAATCCATAATCCATTAATCTCACTTTACTATCCTCATTTTAAATCAATATCAAAGCAGTATAACCTTTAGATGACAGTTAACACTTACTAACAAAAGCATATGGATAAAAAATAATAAAATAAAATAAATATAGAGACTCATAATCAAGTTGTGAGTAGTTTATTAGACATTAAGAAACATTATTTTATGGGAACCCAAAGGTTCATTACAAAAACAGAAGAAAAACAGAGATTACCGACTACCAGCTTTATTCTTAAGCCGAGATATCAGCCAAGTGGGCAGTAGGAGAAGTTGGGGAGTAGGATGGAGAAAAAGGGTGGAATGAAGAAGCAGAGGAGGATGAAGAAGGAGGAGGAGAGGGAAAGTGATCCAAGCAATGAGAGGGGGAAGGGAACCCAGCGAGATTAAGGGCATCAGGTTCTGGCTCAGCATCAGGTTCAGGTTTAGCAGCAGGGTTAGGCTCATCGTCAGGGGCAGGCTGGGTGTCAAGATCAGGCTCAGGTCCACTCAGCTGAGTGGAGGCCTCAGCAAGAACAGGAAAGTTATCCAATACATCAGACAAGAAGGGGCTGAGTTCAGTTGCCACGAATCTTAAGAGGCGAGCACTCTCAAGGCAGCATCTCAGGCTTCGGCGGAGAGGCCTTTGGCCTGCGACGCCAAAGCCATGTGCTAGTCTGTACCTATGCACCATGGTATAGAGAGAATCAGCAAGGCTGACGTGTATGTTCTCAAAACAAAATGTATGGCAACCCTGGGAACAGGAGAGGGGAACGTCATAACAACTCTCAGATAGGACAATAACAAGATATAAAAATGTCTGGTGAAGCAAAACAACCGAAAGGAAGAAATTAATATAATATTAATAGAAGTGCACATATACCTTATTATACTAAAATCAAAGGATACCACAGAGAGAGAGCATAAGGAATAGGTAAATAGGGAAAAATAGGTAAGGTGGAGGGGTGCTGTAAGGTTCTGTGGGAAAAATCAAGCCCGGGTCAGAGATGGAAGTGGAGTGTGAGAGGCGAGATGATGCGCAGGCAAATGGCAGGTGGCTGTGTTTATAGGTGAGGCGGGTCAGGGCCCAAGCCCAAGTTAAATCAAAACGGTGAATGAACCTTTTCTAGTGGCTGGTATTACCCAAAACATGGAACAAAATAAAAAATCACCGAATGGCAGTCAAGCACAGAGGTGATGTACAGGGAAAATAAAAAAAGTGGGGTTTGTGATAGAAATATGGGAGGAAACTACACTAAACCTAACTGAACTATCTGCAGAAGTTTAAACCCTCAGATAATAAAACCAACAATAAACAAGGATAAATAAATAAAAGAATAATTAAATATTGGGAGCAAAAAAATCTTAATACTCTAAATAAATGCCAGATAACCCCACAAAGCAAGCCCTCAAGTACTCTGATATAGGGGATAGAATAAATAGGTTCCTAAAGTATAAATCAGTAAATACCTAATTTCTGCAAATACTGTAACCTGTTAACTATGATAGACAGGCCTAGGCCTGACTTAAAGGCCCAGCAATTGGTATCCTTGAGACCAACAGGTGGTAATTTCAAGGCCACCAGTTGTGGACAAACAAAGGAGCGGTTGATTTTATGGGGCATATTCAGCAGAAAAATCATCTATCGTCAAAACAAGCGTTGACAAACAAGTGTGTGTGTGTGTGGGGGTAATTGAAGAAGATTTCAGAACCACCCAGAAGAGTGTCCACTCAAAGGGGACTTTGAGTTCCGACACTTACCACGTTATCGACTTGGTAAAACTATTATTCTGACCACTAAAGACAGATTCACATGTAATCTAATTGGATCTATCTCAACTTCTCACTACACCCCTAAGCACAAATGATCTAGGTGAAGTGACTAACAGCATAGGCACTATCTTCACTAGTATATGTACACTGTTGCCCCCATGTGATTAAAAAAGGTCAGAGATAAAACACCTGTACCACAATAGTCATACTCATGCCCTTAAGACATCAACCCCTAACCTCGATAGAAAGTGGAGAAAAACTAAATTAGAGATTTTTAGAATTGTGTACAAAGACAGTATGTCCAGCCATAGACAGGCTCTAAAAGCTGCTTGGGCTTGAGCACCTGAATAACCAAAATCCTAGGTAATTATTTAGTACAGTAGCTAGTCTAACAAAACAATCGGATACCTGAATAGAATACTCCACCACAGTTTAGTAGTGAGGAAAAAATTTAAAGTGTCAGGAAAAAATTTGTGGATTTTTTTTTTACGAGATGCCTCTGACAGTATCTGATAATCTAGTCGCACCTAAAGCTCCACACATAGAGCTACAATGCTTTACAAGTATAGGACAGGAAGAGCTATATAACTTATCACCACAGCTTAATCAACAATGTGTTTGTTAGATCCAATTCCAACTAACTTATTGAAAGAAGTGTAACATACAGCTGGAGAGCCTCCTTGTTATCTTTAGGCCATGTCCCTAAACCTCTCAACTTTGCAGTTATTAAGCCTCTTCTTAAGAAACTTAAACTAGATCCTAACAAATTATCAAATTACAGACCGATTTTGACTTCTGTTTGTGTCTAAAATATTAGAAAAGGTTGTTTCTGCTCAATTAAGCTTCTTCCATCATAACACAGACACTAAACTAGTTAAGATCACAAATGACTTGTTTTTAGCTTTGGACCAAGGCTGCATTTCAATATTAGTTGTAATTAAACTTAGTGCAGCATTAGACACTATAGATCATGACATTCTCCTAGTTTGCTTGCAAAATTACACAGGTATCCAGGCACAGGTATTAAAATGGTTTATATCCTACCTGTCTGATCGATACCATTTTGTATACAGTCAAACATCGCTTAACGAGCACCTCCCATAACAAGTGATTCGTATAACTAGAAAAATAAATTGTAACGAGCGAGGTTTCACATAATGATTGACGACAGGACAACGTGAGGCTGCTTCTCGGCTATCAGTCTGTGTTTAGCTTTTGTTCCACCAGCATCTTTGTGTCGCTTGTTATTTTTCCAAACTTGTGTTCAGATGCATTATTAGTAAAAAAGGATGCTAAAGAAACTGCCAGTAGTGCCAGTGCTTCTAAAAGATTTAAAGCTACTGAGTCAGTAGAGACTGCATTGAGTGAAGAAAAGTCTCCCTTGGTGGAATATTCTCCTCCTTCCCCCCAGTAACCCTCCCCTTCCTCCGCCACCCCTCTGTGTCCGTCTCCCTCACACCAGGAGCTACCTTCTTTCTTCGTAAGTTAAAACCGTATTTATTTATTTTTATTTTATTGTTATTTTTTTCAGGTTAAATTATTAATATTCTTTTTATTTCATGCGTTAATAATTTTTAAAATGCCTTTAGATATTATAATAAATAATAAATTAATTATGTACATATAAATTTTTTTGAGCATTTTTTTCGCCATGGAACACATAGTCGTATTTTACACTGATTCCTATGTGAAAATTTTTTCTCTTAATGAGTGTTTCGCATTATGAGTAGGATTCGGGAAGGAATTATGCTCATTAAGTGAGGTTCTACTGTATTTAAATAGAAAACTATCCAGTTTACTGCTAGTGAAATATGGGGTCCCACAAGGATCAGTTTAAGGACCACTGCTTTTCTTAATATACATGCTTCCCACGTGTAACATGATTAGAAGGCATTGGATTAGTTTCCATTGTTATGCGGACAATACCCAGTTATATATCTCATAACCAGATAAAATATCTAAATTGAAGGTTAAATGGATGTTATAGATATATAAAAGATTGGACAGCCATAATAATATTCTAATAATTTTCTATTATTTATAGGCCCAAAAACCAGTACACAGAAGCTCTCACAATTCAACTTGCATTTAGAAGGATGTAATGTTACTATAAGAAACATCTTATCTGTATCTGATGCAGAAAAACTAGTTGATGCATTCATGACCTCCAGAGTTGACTATTGTAATGCATTACTAGGTGGTTGTTCTGCATCTTCACTAAAGAAGGTACATTTAGTCTTACCAGGTCAAGAGTTCTTACCAAGTCGAGAAAATATGATCATATAACCCTAACATTATCATCCCTGCACTGACTTCCTGTTCAGTTTAGAATTGATTACAAACTATTGCTACTTACATACAAGGCTCTAAATGGTTTAGCTCCCACATATCTACTGTAACCAGACTTCTAACCTGCTACAATCTGTCCAGTGTTCATTTTGACAGCTGTTTTTGATTTAGTCTTAGTCTTTATCTTCAGACGAAAATGGTTATTAGTCTTAGTCACATTTTAGTCATTTTTGTTTTTCATAGTTTTAGTCTAGTTTTAGTTGACGAAAAGTCATTGCATTTCTGTCAAGTTTTAGTCATTAATTTTAGTCAAACTGCAGTTACCAGCTTTAATTTAGTTAATTTTCTATGTAGTATTTAGACTAAAATAGTCATTATAATTTTTCTCTCTTTAGACCAATTAAGTTTATGAGAAATTTGAATTAAGATAAGCTATATAGACACTCCACTCTTAGCACTTGTGCAGTTCTACATATCCCTTTTTCTTAGTTGGATATCAACCACCTGTGCTGCCCTTGCTAATTTATAAGGAATGATCATACATTAAGGATAGGTAAAAGTGGTGTATAGTTCAAGTATCAAGTAAAAACCAAAAAATGTTTTCTTTAGCTGTTAAGGAAAAGCAGCATTTAATTTCTGAAACTTCAAATAAATGTGCAATAAACAGACGTGCAATAAACAGAGGCTAAAGCAGCTGAACTGAGCTAAAAAAAAAGAAAAACAGAGTTCAAAAGCAGCTGAACATATGTTACTAACATACCTTTGTCTGCTAACAGTATTTACTGTATAATAATCAGGATCATTCACTTACCAACTTTGTAATAGTCACAGAGGACATACACTAAACAACTGAGGATCACACACTAGCAAATCTGATGAAATCTATAGTCTGTAACCATCATACACTACTCGATTTTTTATGAAATCTGTCAACTCAGATATGGGAACTACTCCAGAATGTAAATCGGGGCAAAAATCATGTAGTATATTCCAGCCTTAAGCATACATACATGGCCAATAACTTAAGCAACTTCCAAATCCATCCAAATCTATTTGCATGCTATTAAGTTAGTACAACAAATAGGCTATGGCCTAAATAATCTTGCTACAGCACATGATACAGATTTCATTAGAAACAGAACTGAATGCCGCAAGAAAAGCTGAACTGTTGTACAATATACAATTAAGCATTGTACATTTATGAAAGGCTCAGAACTATGCAGGAAGGCTAGCTAACTGACATTAGTTAACAGAAAGCTAAAATGTAAAACTTGCTATTGAATTTCCCTGTGGACATGTCCAGTAACACTGACCTAACGTTAAGAAAAAGTACTTAAATAAAACTAAATAGTTGACTTTCTGTGACAGAAGCTGCATAAATAGCAGGGTGACGCTCCTTCAGATGCCTCTTAAGATTCGTGGCATTCTTTCTGCCTATTTTATAGACACAGGGCTTCTCTCCATTTTCTGTGACAGTGCACAATGTTGGTTTTTTTTTTTTAGAGGAATTTTAACAGAAATGCTTCCATATATCAGTTCTTGGTTTTCTTCCTAAAGCTTCAGGTGCTGAAGTCACTGCAGCTTGCCTGGCCAGTTGGAATTTATTTAGCCTACCCGCTAACTGTCTGAGATGCAAACGCCCTTTATCCGGTCCAGTGACAATGATGCACATTTTTAAAGACAGTTAGCTGATACAAAAAGATCATTTATTATGAATGTCCAATACTCCTAAAAAAGCATTTTAGTCCAGTCTCGTCTTGTTAAAGAAACATCTTAAATTTCGTCATAGTTTTTATCATCAGACATTAGTTTCGTCTTAGTGTCCTCTCGTCTTAGTCACAGAAAAAATGGTCGTTAACAAATATCTTTTGTCATCGTCTTTGTTAATGAAATTAACTCTGAATCTGTCACACTCTTCGAGACCACTTCTGGTAGTACCCAGACTTCTACTAAAGGGGGTAGAGTGTTTTGGTATTTAGCCCAGTACATCTGATTAAATGCACATTATCATCTAGTGCTTGCTAATATTATGAACAGCAGCTACACTAATTCCTCTCCACTTGCTTCTCTTTTTCTACTCATCTTGAAGCATCTAGAGAAGCTCCAATTGTGTTCCATGTCATGAAGATTTCGGACCTTCAGTGAGAAGAGGTCAACCCTGCAAGTGTCCAGAGGCATCCAGAGATGTACCAGCTCCAGTTAGATTCTGCTTCAAGAAGATTTGGTCATTCAAAGAGAAGATGCCAACCCATTGTAAACTCTGAGGACAACAACCACCTAATCAATACACGAAATAACATTCTACATATGCTGTATCTCCATCAGTGAGCATTTGAAGGTTTCAGCTTGGAGGAGTTGGTTTTGAATTTATAATGAACGCAGATGTTGAGCTAATTTATGAGTTGCTCAGGAACCATGAGTTACCCAGCTCCAACTTACTGTAAATTACTTTAGAAAGGACATTATTTATAATCACACTTTCCTATGTTTAGAATAATTTATAATCACACTCTCTGTTGTCACCCAAATGAGGATGGGTTTCCTTTTTGAGTCTGGTTCCTCTCAAAGTTTCTTCCTCTTACCATCTAAGGGAGTTTTTCCATGCCACAGTCGCCTGAGGTTTGCTCATTAGGGATTAGGGATTGATACAAATGACTTTAAATATAAGTCTAATATTAATCTTGAACTTTTTCTTTAACATTCATTTTGAACTTTTTGTTCTATATTTCTTATGTTCTGTAAAGCTGATTTGCAACAATATGCATTGTTAAAGGCGCTATACAAATAAAACTGTGAATTGAATTAAATTGTAAATAAACACAATCATGAGATTTATTAGGATCAGTGGATTAAAATATAGGATATAGGGATTAGGTGAGAAATATAGAGTTCATTCTCTTCACACTCCATCACAGTAGGTGGAGGTATGAAGCTATGAAGTTGGTTCACAACCCTCCATGAAACCAGAAGAAGAAGAACAGCTGTAAAGTTTATGTGAACATATCATCCATCAGGAAATTATAAAAATGGGAACAAACTGCAAGAAAGTCACTTCCCAAGACTCTGAAATCATTCCTGCCGAGCTAATCAGAGCACCGACAGCTCCGTGGATCACCACGCCGGCAGGCAGGCGGCGAAGGCGGCGTAGGGAGAGGAAACCAGAGCGAGGCTGATGCGCTAGGATACAGGCCAGGCTAAGGAGCAACCCAAACAAACCCTCTCTGCCGAGCATCTTCCTGCTAATGTACGGTCACCTGCACACAAAATGGAGGATATTTTATTGAGGTTATTTTATATTATGATCCCCGACGCGGTTATTGAGTTAGCAGCCACTCAGATCACCGCGCCGACCGAACAAGGGACTCCGGTAAGAAGAGAGGCGGCGCTCTCTGTGTTTACATTCACAATGACTGGTGCACTAATGCCACAGTGACTGAGACTCATTGTTCCACAGATCTACAATATCTGATACTCAAATGTAGAGCAGGAAATATTTACGCTCTACTCTGTTTATTTATTCTTAATCCTTATTTTTTAACTTCTTAATGTAAATTCCTTTCATAGTTTTTATGTCTAAATGTCTAAAAGTACCTTTCCTTAGATTTGGTTAAGTGTGGATGTCACCAGCAGGCTCCATATTTACTGGGAATTAAAACCAAATGTCACTGTACTTGTACAAAGACA
The DNA here is from genome assembly GCA_033459395.1 of Hemibagrus guttatus. Lineage (NCBI taxonomy): Eukaryota > Metazoa > Chordata > Actinopteri > Siluriformes > Bagridae > Hemibagrus > Hemibagrus guttatus. Next base: position 1,863 of record JAUCMX010000411.1, on the reverse strand, counting down.
ATAAAGATTCTATTCTATTCTATTCTATTCTCAGGAACACACAGATAAATTCACTTCATTTGTCATGTTTTGATATGTCACATGTGCATGTAGCAGTAATTTTGCGATTTCCCATAATTCACGTGACGTCACATTACATCCCATGGATGCACGTCACTCACTTTCAATCAGTGTTCTGAGCGTTTTGATAGGTCACGATTGTCACTAATTTTGCGATTTCCCATAATTCCCGAAGGTGTGTCACGTGATGTCATGTGACATCATCCGGATGCATGCCACTCGCTTTCCCTAATTGTACTGAGCGTTTTGATATGTCACGTGTGTATATAGCTGTAATTTTGCGATTTCGCATAGTTCCCGGGGATGGGGTCACATGACATCATGTGAGGTCATCCGGACACACGTCGCTCACTTTCCCTCATTGTGCTGAGTGTTGTGATATGTGATATGACTATGTTGCAGTGCGTGTGTGAGTTTTATTGAGGATTGAACATTCCATTCATTTCTATGGGACTTTTTGGGGTGTTCTAAGGGGCGTGCCGGGAATACTGAAATTCCGATCGCTCATAAAAGTCGGATCACATCTTTTCTCACCAAGCCACATGATGTGATACCTCATTCGTGGGTCTATGACAAACGGTGTGGGACTAGTTAGCAGACAAAATTTTGTTCGGAAGAAGAAGAAGAAGGAATTTGTTGAATAATAATAATAGTGTGCTTTTCAAGCAGCACTAATAATAAAATGTGAGAAAGTGTAGTACCTCTCCTGAGCACTCTGTTCTGGTAAAACAGTACCAGCAGAAGCACTAAGGCCAGGAAGAGCAGCGTTCCCAACACAAAGAGAACCAGTGGAGGGGTGGGTGGAGCTCCAGGTGAAGCAGGCTTTGGATTGGCTCTTACTGAGATCGAAAAAACAGAAAAGGATCTTGATACGACGCCGTGATCAGAAATATTTAGAACAATGATAAACAGTAACAAATATTGCATTCTAACACTTGTATTAATCCCTGTTATGTTTAGCTTATGGGGAGGAAACCCCTGAGGTACAGGGAGAAGATGCAAACTCCACACACACCTCGTGGAGGCGGGAATCAGACCCCCAACCATGGAGCTGTGAGGCAAACGCGCTAACCACCAAGCCACCGTGCCCTCGTATTCTCAACGTCAATATTGTATTTCATAAAATCTGTTTTTTTTCCCCATATAATAATAACAATAATAATAATAATAATAATAGTAATAATAATAATTCAGCAGCTGACCTAAGCGCCCTCAGCAGGACGATTAAGAGAGAAACACATTTCACTAAAGCCATTTGGTTGGAAATGCTTTACTGCCATCTTGTGGAGCCACAATTGTTAGAAATAATATCACTAATCATTTATTTTAATTATTAAAGTTTTTTCTCAATTGCAAACCTTCATCCATTTTCTAGCATTTTAAATACAAAAACAAATCATTCAACTATAATCACAAAATCCCAACCACTACTGGCAATGTCAATCATCTAATCTGTGCTAAAAATCAAATGTTTTCAGATCACAGACACAGCCAAAAATATATATAACATTACAGAGCATTTATTTGACATTGGGACAATGGAAAACAGTATCCAAATCAGTTAAATTCAATTTAATTTGTATAGCGCTTTTAACAATGGACAAAAATATAGAATAAAAATCACAAAGATTAAAATTAAATTAATATTTATCCCTAAAGAGCAACCCTGATGCAACAGTAGCAAGGAAAAACTCCCTGAGATTATATGAGGAAGGTTTCACACGTCCTCATTTGGGTGAAACCGGACAGTAAATAATGTAAATGTAAATAATGTCCTCTCTACAGCTGTGTATAGTCAAGTAG
>JAUCMX010000410.1:0-14190 GCA_033459395.1 Hemibagrus guttatus | reverse complement strand
AGTCATCAGCTCCCTGAAGGCCTACTTAAACCGTTACCTATCCCACAGCGCCTCTGGTCTCATATCGCCATGGATTTCCTAATGGACGTACCTGATTTGAATGGTTTTACCATGGTTTTGGTGATCATTGACCACTTTTTGAAGGCATGCAAGCTTGTTTTCATCAAGGGATTTCCCACCACTCTGGAAACAGGCGTAACCCTATTTTGTCAGGTGTTCCAGAACTATGGATTACCTGAAGATATAGTAACAAACCGAGAGCCGCAGTTCACATCTCAATTCTCAATCTCAATTCTCAAATCCTGATAAGATGGAGATATTACTGATTGATCCAAAAACCAGTACACAGAAGCTCTCACAATTCAACCTGTACTTAGAAGTATGTTCTATTACTAATAGCTCTACAGTGAAAGACCTGGGCGTAATTTTAGACAGCAGTTTGTCCTTTGAAAAACATATTTCCGACATTACAAAAATAGCCTTCTTCCACCTCAGAAATATTGCCAAGCTTAGGAACATTTTATCTGTATCTGATGCAGAAAAGCTAGTTCACGCATTCATGACCTCCAGACTGGACTATTGTAATGCATCTTCAATAAACAAGCTACAGTTAGTCCAGAATGCAGCTGCCAGAGTCCTTACCAGGTCAAGAAAGTATGATCATATTACCCCAATATTATCATCCCTGCACTGGCTACCTGTTAAATTTAGAATTGATTACAAACTAGCACTACTTATGTACAAGACTCTAAATGGTTTAGCTCCCACATATCTAGCCAGTCTTCTAACATGTTACAATCCATCACGCTCCTTAAGATCTCGAAACTCCGGACTTCTGGTAGTTCCCAGAATATCAAAGTCTACAAAAGGAGGTAGAGCCTTTTCGTATTTAGCTCCTAAACTTTGGAACAGTCTTCCTGACAGTGTTCGGGGCTCAGACACAGTCTCCCAGTTCAAACGTAGACTAAAGACATATCTCTTTAGCCAGGCATACACCTAATACATCCCATAACTTTGTGCTCCAATACATCTGATTAAATGCACATCATCATCTAGTGCCTGCTAATACTATGAATAGCAGCTATGCTAATTATTTTCCATTTGTTTCCCTTCTTCTACCCATCCCCGAGTCACACAGAGAATGTGCCATCTCCGGTGGCATCCAGAGATGCACCAGCTCCAGCCGGGTTCTGCTTTCTGAGGACTGGAGATTTCAAAGCAGCACTGCCAACACTATGTGGACATTTTACACACAACATTCTACACATGCTGTATCTGCATCGCACAACTAATGCAGAAAGGACATTGTCACCCAGATGAGGATGGGTTCCCTTTTGAGTCTGGTTCCTCTCAAGGTTTCTTCCTAATTCCATCTCTGGGAGTTTTTCCTTGCCACAGTCGCTTGAGTCACCTCAGGCTTGCTCACTAGGGAAAATTTTGTCTAACATCTAGGACTGTTTGTTTGTATGTTTATTGTTTCTTATGTTCTGTAAAGCTGCTTTGAGACAATGCTCTTTGTTAAAAGCGCTATACAAATAAAATTTAATTGAATTGAATTGAATTCTGGCGGGCCTTCTGTACACAATTGGGAATTAGCATGAGCTTGAGTTCTGGGTACCACCCAAAGTCCAAGAGTCAAGCAGAAAGACAATCAGGAGATTGGGGGGTTCTTTCACTCCAATCTGTGAACAACACCGTTGGAGTGAGTTCCTCCCCTGGGCTGAATATGCCCAGACCTCCCTTATACATTCTTCCACCAGGCTCATGCCTTTCCAATGTGTCTTGGGCTATCAGCTGACGCTGGTTTGGTGAGCCTTCGGACGTCCCCTTCAGTGGACAACTCATCCAGACACAGTCAAGAAGTTTGGGAGTGAGCTAATGTCCATCTACAAAGGGCAGTAAGGAGACAAAGAGCATAGGCTGAGAGCATAGGCTGATCGACACCCTCACCCCCCCTACAGGGTGGGACAACAAGTTTGGGTTTCAACCCACAACCTGAGGCTACCGCTCACGTGCCATAAGCTCAGCCCAAGATTCATTGGCCCCTTTGAAATAATTTGCCAGGTCAACCCAGTTTCCTATTGCCTCCGGCTTCCTCCGAAGTACCGTGTCTCTCCTACATTTCATGTTTCCCTCCTCAAGCCTGCCCATGAACCCCAGTCAGCCCCACCTCTTACTAACCTCCATCCCCACTTGACATTGATGGGGCCCCAGCTTACAGGGTGAATAACTTATTGAACTCTCAGCAAGTCAGGAACCACCCTTAGTACCTGGTGGACTGACAAGGTTGCGGCCCAGAAGAAAACTCCTTAATTCCACCTGGCTCACCCGAAAATACAGTGGGGCAAAAAAGTATTTTCCACCATAATTTGCAAATAAATTCTTTAAAAATCAGACAATGTGATTTTCTGATTTTTTTTTTCTCATTCTGTCTCTCATAGTTGAAGTGTACCTATGATGAAAATTACAGGCCTCTCTCATCTTTTTAAGTGGGAGAACTTGCACAATTGGTGGCTGACTGAATACTTTTTTGCCCCACTGTACCTGCTCCCCAACCTCGGGGCAGGCCATGCAGAGCATCTTTGTAGAATTGTTGTAATTCAGCCACATTGGAGGATTTTCGAGCATGATCCACCATTTTAAGGTCATGCCACAGCATCTCAATCGAATTGAGGTCAGGACTTTGACTAGGTCACTCCAAAGTCCTCATTTTGTTTTTCTTCAGCCATTCAGAGGTGGACTTGCTAGTGTGTTTTGGATCATTGTCCTGCTGCAGAACTCAAGTTCTCTTCGGCTTAGTTATTAGGCTTAGGGGGCAAATACTTTTTACAGTTCATATATATATATATATATATATATATATATATATTGTTAGTGGTTAGTCTTAAAAGTTGATTTGGACAGGTCCATCTTTCTCCATTCATAATCAGAGAGGTCTGAGATATGAGGCACAGCGGGAGGTTCCTGCAAAGAAGATACAGGTAGAAAAGAATTAACAGCACACCAGCCAGTACAATCCAATAATGGTCTTAAAAAGTGCTAACTGTGATCAGTGACATCTGTCTATAAGGGGCTCTGGGGTTCCGACCCCTTAACGTTAGCCATAGAAGACTGCTACTTTAACACGCTAACAATAATTATAAATTTTAATAATGAAATAAAATCATTCAGTCGTACTATTCCTCTGTTAGTCATATTGTCATTTATTAAAAATAAAAAAAAATCGAAACTGTATTTCGTTCATTTATATTGTGCGGGGCGTCGGGCAAATGAGAATGTACAGTGCGGCAAAAAAGTATTTAGTCAGCCACCAATTGTGCAAGTTCTCCCACTTAAAAAGATGAGAGAGGCCTGTAATTTTCATCATAGGTACACTTCAACTATGAGAGACAGAATGAGAAAAAAATAATCCAGAAAATCACATTGTCTGATTTTTAAAGAATTTATTTGCAAATTACGGTGGAAAATAAGTATTTGGTCACTTACAAAAAAAGCAAGATTTCTGGCTCTCACAGACCTGTAACTTCTTCTTTAAGAGGCTCCTCTGTCCTCCGCTCGTTACCTATATTAATGGCACCTGTTTGAACTCGTTATAAGTATAAAAGACACCTGTCCACAACCTCAAACAGTCAGACTCCAAACTCCACTATGGCCAATACCAAAGAGCTGTCAAAGGACACCAGAAACAAAATTGTAGTCCTGCACCAGATTGAATCTGCAATAGGTAAGCAGCTTGGTGTGAAGAAATCAACTGTGGGAGCAATTATTAGAAAATGGAAGACATACAAGACCACTGATAATCTCCCTCGATCTGCGGCTCCACGCAAGATCTCACCCCGTGGGGTCAAAATGATCACAAGAACGGTGAGCAAAAATCCCAGAACCACACGGGGGGACCTAGTGAATGACCTGCAGAGAGCTGGGACCAAAGTAACAAAGGCTACCATCAGTAACACACTACGCCGCCAGGGACTCAAATCCTGCAGTGCCAGACGTGTCCCCCTGCTTAAGCCAGTACATGTCTGGGTCCGTTTGAAGTTTGCTAGAGAGCATTTGGATTATCCAGAAGAGGATTGGGAGAATGTCATATGGTCAGATGAAACCAAAATAGAACTTTTTGGTAAAAACTCAACTTGTCATGTTTGGAGGAGAAAGAATGCTGAGTTGCATCCAAAGAACACCATACCTACTGTGAAGCATGGGGGTGGAAACATCATGCTTTGGGGCTGTTTTTCTGCAAAGGGACCAAGACGACTGCTCCGTGTAAAGGAAAGAATGAATGGGGCCATGTATCGTGAGATTTTGAGTAAAAACTTCCTTCCATCAGCAAGGGCATTGAAGATGAAACGTGGCTGGGTCTTTCAGCATTGACAATGATCCCAAACACACCGCCCGGGCAAGAAGGAGTGGCTTTGTAAGAAGCATTTCAAGGTCCTGGAGTGGCCTAGCCAGTCTCCAGATCTCAACCCCATAGAAAATCTTTGGAGGGAGTTGAAAATCCGTGTTGTCCAGCAACAGCCCCAAAACATCACTGCTCTAGAGGAGAGCTGCATGGAGGAATGGGCCAAACTACCAGCAACAGTGTGTAAAAACCTTTTGGCGACTTACAGAAAATGTTTGACCTCTGTCATTGCCAACAAAGGGTATATAACAAAGTATTGAGATGAACTTTTGTTATTGACCGAATACTTATTTTCCACCATAACTTGCAAATAAATTCTTTAAAAATCAGACAATGTGATTTTCTGGATTATTTTTTTCTCATTCTGTCTCTCATTGTTGAAGTGTACCTATGATGAAAATTACAGGCCTCTCTCATCTTTTTAAGTGGGAGAACTTTCACAATTGGTGGCTGACTAAATACTTTTTTGCCCCACTGTATGTAGGTCCATAAACTTTTGAAAAGCATGTGACTTGAGGCTGAGCTCTGATTGGCTTGTTTCAAATTGTCCTTGAAGCCTCCCACTTTTGTTGTTCAATATTCAATCAATATTGTTTTCATATATTTGGCCTCATGTCATTGGACCATTCTCAACAAGTCTCATTTAGTTAGGTAATGCTCAAGAATAACAGAGAATACTCTATACAAAACAACTACCTTGGATTTAACATTTAAATTAAAGTTAAACACAAAACAACCACAAACACCCAAACAATTACAGCCTGTAAAAATGTTCACATATCCAGAACATTAATTATCAGATTCAACCCAGATATAAACATATTTTAATTTGAAATCAACCTAATTTAACAAACACATTCCATATTTTTAACATCTTGTTTCTGTAGAAATGAAGGTATGTGTTTTGCTGAATGGTGAAAGGTTTTACAACGTGAATTTAAATAAACATATCAGCAAAATCTGTAATTTAGATAGAGTAATACATTTGATTTTAGGGTAATTACTTGTTTATGAAGTTATGGCATTTTACCGTTAATTTTATCAACATTTTCTATTTTCACAGTAACAATGTGTATTTTTTTGCATATTATAACAGTAAAAATCTATGTTACAATCAATATTATTATTATTATTGATCACACTGCTAATATTGTAAAGTTACAAATATTAGTAATTATAGAGGTTATTAAAAATACAAACACAACTCCTAAATAGTTTTTATGTCTGCCTGTTCTGATGTTTGTTATTTCCTGATGGCTGATATGGTCACATACATTTTGTACATCTCCAATTGAATAGTAGTAATATGAACATAAAGGGAAATAAATTGTTTTAGAGAGTGCAAATCAGCTATCTGTGCTGCCATCTTAGTTCTTGCTTGTGTACATGTGTGAATGTGTGTGCATTTCGGACAGGAAATTTATTTATGGAATGTTAGGCAGGGTGAGTCCCCATAAACCACTGCAGAACCTGAGTTTCCAGCTAAACACTTTATACCTGTGTGCATGTCTAAGAATCTGTATATCAGAAAGGGGAGGGAGAAAAGCTCTCTGTGTGTGTGTGTGTGTGTGTGTGTGTGTGTGTGTGTGTGTGTGTGTGTGTGTGTGTGTATTTGCATTTATTCATTAATCATATATCATTTTATTATACCGTGAAGCTCAGGGTGGTGCTGGGATTTAAACTCACAACTTTCTGATCGATATATAAATATATATTTATTTGTACTGCCTGTGATGTTCTCTAATGACACTGACCAGAGATTCATCACTACAAGAGCCACTCACTCGAATCACATCATATTATGTTATAAAAGCACTTTTATTCACTTGTTTAAGGAAAAAATACATGAAAAATGAATGAAAAGGAGAATAAGTCTAGGCATAAGGCACAATATTTCACTGTGAAAAGGAACAATTGCTTGCATATTCTTTAATACAACAAAATATTCAAATTTCTTGTCATTACCCATTATATACAAGGAGGCAGGAAGTAGGGCTGCTAATGGTGCTGCAACACCCCGACTTTCAGGATTACTTTAACTGCAGCTGCTAAAATAATTTCTGTTATAAAGAGCTGACACTCATGTCCATTTATTTTAGTTCCACATTTATTTAACATTTATTTCCATAAATGTTAAATAAACGTCTCCTCTCAGAAAACGTTACCATCAATGATTATACAGTATTCTTTGTTATATAAGAATATATTTTAAATCAGAATTAGAACAAGCACATTAATACAAACTAATCATTTATGATGCAGTTGTAACTATTATCAGAGCTGTGCTGTTGTAGAAAATTAATCAAGACCTTGCAGAATTCATCAAAAGTGTATCATAATTATTGTAATTAACACTCATGTTGTGTTACATTACATTACTATCATTCAAGTGTGATCTAAAAGCACATGACACATGTTCACTGCTTATAGCTTTCACAATGTAACACACCTTCCTGCACCTTCCTATATCTTCCTATATATATTATGAGAAGTCATGTAACAAATCTTTTTTAAAAAAAAAAACCCTCAGAATATTGAAAGAAAGCCGTTTATATATTTAAGACAGTTCCATATATCTGGCATGTAACACTTTTAATTTTTTAATGAAGAAATTTGAGGCAAAGCCCTGCAGAGTGGTGTACCTAGCCGAGCACATCTCTAGGTCTGCTCTTCCCTCTCTGCACCGACATCTACAACAAACAATGCAATACCAGATCTGCTGAAATCATTAAAGACTCCATCCACCCTGTTAACTGTCTGTTCAGCCTGTGCAATCAGGAAAGTACTTCCATTGTCTGATGACTATCATACAGATCCATTAGGAGTCTATAAAGACTCAGTTACTCTACTGACCTTCTGAACACTGCACTTTACTACATGTAACACACCTTACATTTACATTCATGGCATTTAATACAACTGATCATTTGAAGGTTAAGGGCCTTGCTCAAGGGCCCAGCAGTGGCAGCTTGGTGATCCTGGGATTTGAACTCACAACCTTCCAATCTGTCATTCTGCACACTGAACTTTACTGTTACTACATGTAACACACCTGCACATATGGCACATCACATTCCACTCTGTTTACACATTCTTTACTGTTACTACATGTAACATATTTGCATAACACATTCTACTATTTTCATATAATTGCACACATCATATTTAGTTATTTCATATTATTCCTATTTCTTATTATCTCTAGCAATTATTCATTAACTCATTTTAAATTTAGTTCTTGTTACGGGGGCAAGTGCCCCCGATGGACCACTAGGGGGCTTCAGCAGGGGTTTTGTTTATTTATCCATGTGTTCGTTCTAGCCACGCCTTTTCCTAATGTGTTCATGCCTGTCACCTGTTCCTAATGTGTGTAATTATGTTCCTTATTTATAGTGGCCGTCTGTCTCCCTTTCTTGGCTAGTCTTCGTCTTAGTGTATGTCCGTGTGCTTCTATGTTGTTTATTTAATAAAACCCCTGTCCGTTGTCTAACTCCGCGTTGGGTCTGCTTCCTTTACACCGGCTGCATCATCATCTTCATCACCATCATAATCTGTAGCAGCGACCCGTGACAGAAAGACTGGCCAAGATCGTACAGACCCAACGCGGTGCGAGGTATGCGAGGCTTCCTTTTTTCCCCTGATCTCCCTAGCACGCCCCGTTTGGATTTTTTGTTCTCTCCGGCACATCTTTCCGCGTCTGTTTTCTCCATAGCGGAAAGATGTTTTTAACCTGCCTTTTTTTTTTCTTTTTGTGCCGGCACTCGCTCCGCTATTTTCCCTGTGAGGAATACGTCTCCGTTTCCGGTGGAGCGTATTGCCTCACTTCCGTCGGCGGAGTGGAGTACCGGCTACCCTCGCTTCAGTTTTTTGAGTTTTTCGTTTTTCCCGGAGTGGATTTTTTTTTTTCCTTTTCTCCCTATAGACCTGTTTTCCTGATCCGGTGAGGTCTCCTGCTTGGATTGTTGTTTTTTGTTTTTCTTCGGTATGGGTGCATTGCTCCGCCTCTTTCCTGTGGGGGGCGTTTTTCTCTTCCTGTTTCCATACAGGACGCCGCCTCACTTCTGTCGGCGGAGGATGGCCCCGATGAGACCTGCTTCTTCTTCCTCTTCATCGCCGGGACTCGCTCCGCCTCATTCCTCATCGGCGGAGGAGATCGCCGGCCACACTTCCCTCCCTCCCTCCCTGTGGGGGCCTTCGGCCCAGCCGGGCTGAGGTCGTCGCTCATCTCGACTACGCGTCAGGGGACGTCGTTCGGTGCTGCTGCTCGGCGGTGGACGTCGTTCGGTTCTGCTGCTCGGCGGTGACGTCGCTCGGCCCCCCTGCTCGGCGGTGGATGTCGCTCGACGCTTCCGCTCGGCTGTGGACGTCGTTTGGGACCCTCCGGCCTTACCGTCGTGCCCGTCTCTCCCCCCATTTGCCTCGCTTTGCTCCTCGCTCCTCCCACTCACCTCACCGGGTTCCTCGCTCCCGCCTCCTGCCTCGCCTTGCACCTCGCTCCCCCCACTTGCCTTGCCTTGCTCCTCGCTCCCCCCCCTTGTTGCCTCTCCGTGTTCTTCGCTCCTCTCTGGGTTTCCCTGGTCCGAAGGGTTTTCCGGACTAGGGGGAGGGGTTGGCGCGTCGGGAGCCGCGCCGTAGGGGGGGGGGTACTGTTACGGGGGCAAGTGCCCCCGATGGACCACTAGGGGGCTTCAGCAGGGGTTTTGTTTATTTATCCATGTGTTCGTTCTAGCCACGCCTTTTCCTAATGTGTTCATGCCTGTCACCTGTTCCTAATGTGTGTAATTATGTTCCTTATTTATAGTGGCCGTCTGTCTCCCTTTCTTGGCTAGTCTTCGTCTTAGTGTATGTCCGTGTGCTTCTATGTTGTTTATTTAATAAAACCCCTGTCCGTTGTCTAACTCCGCGTTGGGTCTGCTTCCTTTACACCGGCTGCATCATCATCTTCATCACCATCATAATCTGTAGCAGCGACCCGTGACAGTTCTTTAATATTTAGTATTAATTGAGGCATTGGTGGCTCAGTGGTAGGCTTCTCGCCTATCATGCAGAAGGCCCGGGTTCGATTCCCAGCCACTGGATGCAGTGCCGGTCCCAAGCCCGGAAAAATGGGAGGGTTGTGGCAGGAAGGGCATCCGGCGTAAAACCTGTGCCAAGTTGTTGTGCGGACCAGTTGGTCCGCTGTGGCGACCTCGAACAGGGAGCAGTCGAAAGCAACTTCTATTAATTAGTATTTAATATTTTGTAATATTTATTTATTTATATGCACAGTATAAAGAGAAGTAGGCTGGATTTTCATCACACTGCAAATTATATACTCTACATAACTGTGTGACAAATAAATCTAATCTAATCTAAATTTAATCTTGAAATAAACATTATAGCCATTTTGATGGAATAAACTGGTGAGATAAATGAGGTGTGGCGTGTCAGTGATATTTAAGCTCACTATGACTTATAGCACTAAATGTGTTGTAAAAGGAAAGCTGGAAACATTTGGTTCAGTAATAATGGAGGTGAATTAACTCTCCCTAATCTATTTGCTAATAACAAGGTGAGAAAATGAACATGGTTCAGAATGAATGAAATTATTGGAAGTATAATAAAATCATTATTTGCGTTTATAAAAGTTGAAATGTAATTTCCTGAGAAAAGGCCTTTGGAGGCGTGTCCCAGTCACATGGTCCCTGTCTTTCTGAGATTTCTCCTCCACGTCATCATATTCTGTAAAATAAACACATTTACTTATTTAATATATCCTTTATATTTTATTAATAGTAATTGTTTTGTAACACCTTAAAATACAGTAATGAAGAGAATAGAGGACATTTATCAGATCAGTTTTCTTGAAACTAACACAGGACATGTGTATAAGATATGATAGCAATGTCCATCACATTTCATATTTTTCAAATTTGACAAACAAAATACATGTAGTATTAAACTGATATTTTCCTGTTAAATGTTTGGAATAAAAAGATTCCAGTCCTTACAAGATTTATTTATTATATACCATAAAATATATAGTTTAATCTTTTACTCTGCTGCCATTGTAGCTATGTACATTACAGAATAAACAGGAAGTCACTCACCTTCTGCCTCTCCTACATCCTGTTTGTCAGTGATGACATCATCAAAACCACTGTGTGTGTTTCTGTTATAGTAAAATACTGAGTTACAGGGTGGTGTGATGAAGCAGAGATACTGTGACCACCCCAAAACTGACCATTTTTCCATAACTGCAGTCCTGGATTCAATATTTATTGGGGATGAAGTCAAAATGCTTGCTGATGAAATATGTATCATAATGATGAACTGAGGGCTTCTTACTATGCAATATTAGGTGTATTTATTTTATTCAGAAGATAATAAGGGTTAATTTACTGATTAATGAATGCATTATTTTGTTTAATCACGTGGTGGCACAACAATTAAGACTTTGAGATACTGATCAAAAATTTTGGGGTTAGGGTTAGTGTAACGGAGCTCCGCCGGAGGCGGAAGTGTTCGGATCCATTCGCCGAACTGGCGATAGGGGACGAGCAAAGACTGAGTCGGAAACAGGCACAGAATTCGGCAACGGTGTATTAAAGAAGGGCGTACAAACACACAAGAAGACAGAGAAACCGAAGTCCTTAAACAGTCCAGAGATCGGTAAGCCAGCAATAGATACAACAGAGATAATCCAATAGAATAAACGTTAAACAGTCCAGTTCAGTAACAGCATGTAATCCACACAGGTAATCCAAAAGAGAAAACGTTAAACAGTCCAGTTCAGTAACAGCAAGTAATCCACACAGGTAATCCAAAAGAGAAATCATGAAACAATCCAGGTCATACACAAAAATCAATCCAATCATGAAACGCTCGATAATCCCCATAGAAAAGATACTTCGCATCGCGCTGGAAGTGCGCAGCGTTTTTAAAGCCGGCGCGCACCCGGAAGTGAACTCAAAACACGGGCGAGGGCTCCCTCTCGCGGTCACCTCTAGCGCGAGTCGTGACAGAGCCCCCCCCTCTAGGAACACCTCCTGGGGTTCTACGCCGCGGACGACCCCTCGGACGTGGAGCAGGCCTGTTCGGGTGGTCGCGGTGGAAGTCCTCCATGAGGGACGGATCCAGAATGTCGGCGGCCTCCACCCAAGAGCGTTCCTCGACACCGTAGCCCTCCCAATCCACGAGGTACTGAAGCCGCGAACGAACCTGCCTGGAATCAAGGAGGGCACGCACACGGTATGCTGGAGAACCCTCAACATCCAGAGGCGGTGGTGGCTCCCCGCCGTCGGGAACCTCTCCAGCTGAAGGATGTGCTGGCTTCAGGAGAGACACGTGGAAGGTGGGGCAGATGCGATATGTCGCTGGCAGTCGTAGCCGGTATGCCACCGGGTTGACCTGCCGCACAATCTTGAATGGACCAATGAACTTCGGGCTGAGTTTAAGGCACGGCAGTTTGAGACGTAGGTTCCGAGTCGACAACCAAACCATCTGTCCCACCTGGTAGGAGGGGTGAGGGCGGCGACGTCGGTTGGCCTGAATTCTCTGCCTGCGCACCGCCCGCTGAAGTCGCACATGAGCCCTCTCCCAGACCTCTTGGCTCCGCCGGTACCACTCCTCCACCGCTGGGACATCAGAGAGCTCCCCCGACCAGGGAAACAGGGGTGGCTGGTATCCCAGCATGCACTGAAAGGGCGTCAGGCCCGTAGAGGAGTGAATGAGAGAGTTCTGGGCGTACTCCGCCCAGGGCAGGAACTCACTCCACCGGTGCTGCTCCCGGCTACAGTATGACCTAAGGAACCGGCCGATCTCCTGGTTCAGTCTCTCTGCCTGTCCATTAGATTGCGGATGGTAGCTGGAGCTCAGGCTAACGCCTATACCAAGACGTGCACACAACGAGCCCCACACTCGGGAGGTAAATTGCGGCCCCCGGTCCGAAACGATGTCCTCCAGCAGACCAAAGTTCCGGAACACATGAACAAACAGAGCCTCAGCAGTCTGCATGGCCGAGGGTAACCCCTTAAGGGGAATCAGCTTGCACCCTTTGGAGAAGCGATCCACTACCACCAGCACTACCGTGTAACCCCCTGAGTCCGGCAAGTCCGTAAGAAAGTCTACTGACAGGTGGGACCAGGGGCGTTGAGGAATCGGAAGGGGCTCCAGCAGCCCCTCCGGCAGCTGACGACTGGTCCGTGCTTGGGCGCAGGAAGGGCAAGCCTGAATGTATCTGTCCACATCTACCGCCAGGGATGGCCACCAGAACCGGCGACGGACGAGCTGTGTAGATCGACGGACCCCCGGATGGCCCGAGCTGGGAGCTTCATGTACCCACTGGATCACTTGGGTACGAAACTGCAGGGGCACGAAGACCTTAGTCGGCGGGCACCCAGCAGCTGAGCGGACACCTCAGCGCTCAGGCGCAGGACCCCAGCCAACATGGCGGCGCCCGACTTCTCGGCCGGGGAGTTTGAAAAGTGGCTAAATGAGTGGCTGGATGGTCTCGGGGCGGACCGGGAGGTGTACGGTGCCTACATCCTCGGTGTCCTGCAGGAGGAGGAGAACGACGAGGAGAAAAGCGATGCGCTGAACGGCATCCTGTCCGCTTTTGTGGATGAAGACGCACTCGAGGAGGTTTGTCAGCAGATCCTGAAACAGTGGACCGACTGCTGCTCTCGAAATGCAGCCAACAGCAATCACCCAGACGATGAGGTTCAGGCCATCGCCAGTCTGATTGAGAAGCAGGCTCAGATCGTAGTCAAGCAGAAGGAAGTGTCCGAGGAAGCCAAGAAGAAGAAAGAGGCTCTGCTCGCTCAGTACGCGAACGTCACGGACGATGAAGATGAAGGGGAGGAAGTGACATAGAACGCCAAACGTTCGTGGTGAAAAAGGCCTACTCGGAATTTCAACAGTTCCGTCTGACGTTTAAGGTAACCCTCACCGATCGGACGACTGTCAATGGCAGTAATCCTTAGAGGTGGTAAACAGGGAAAAGTGGGGATCCCGAGCCTCTCCACCAAAGCCCCGTCGATAAGGTTGACGGCCGCCCCAGAGTCAATTAGTGCGGAAACAGAAACACCACGATTGGACACACACAGCGACACCGGCACCAGTAGGCTGAAGAACCTTGAACCGCCACCCACCTGTGCCGATGAAGGTCTTTCTGGACACCGAGGGCTTAGATGTCCGGAAGCCCCGCAGTTATAGCACAACCGCATCCGGCTCCATTGTTGCTGTGCCGGCTCAGCCAGTCTGGACTTCCCCAGTTGCATGGGTTCTGGGACCTCCTCCCTGAAGCTGGAGGAGAAACGTGATGGCCCTGCCTGGTGTTGGCGCAAGAGATTATCCAGGCGGATGGCCGTGGCTACAAACTGGGACAGTGTAGTGTCCTCCGTACGACATGCTAGCTCCGCCTGGAGCTCAGGCTTCAGTCCTGCCCGAAACACTGCCCATAGCGCCGCGTCGTTCCACCCCGATTGCGCTGCCAGGGTGCGGAACCTAATGGCGTAGTCCGCTGCGGCGTCAGAGCCCTGGCGTAGCTCCATGAGCTGTATAGATATGTCCTGGCCCCCTGCAGGGTATTCAAACACCTCACGAATCATGCCAGAGAAATAAACGAATGACGATCTGATTTGGGGATCGGCGTCCCACACAGCGGAAGCCCACTCCAATGCCCTATCAGTTAGTAAAGACATAACCAGTGCACACTGGGTTTCCCCCTTACTATACATCTCTGGCTGATGCGAGAAGAACACCTCACATTGTCTTAAGAAGCCCCGGCAGCGATCGGCAGAGCCCTC
>JAUCMX010000409.1:0-14194 GCA_033459395.1 Hemibagrus guttatus | reverse complement strand
GACCAGCGGAATGTAAAGAATCTTTCTGGTGTGTCAAAGACCATGTAAATCAGAGGTATCTTTCAGAGAGAGCTACCTTTGTGTGTGTGTGTAAAATGTTATTGAATGGTTAAATAAAGTGCTGAATAGGATTGGAAAATGACTTTACCTATTATAAATGGCATGTTTTTGAATGCCATTAAAATGCTTTTGTGTAGCTAGCTCTAGTTGAGATATCATGAAATCACTGTCTCAGTGAGATCACTGCTTCCTCTTGATTAGTTCCTCTTTAATTTTATATCTAGAGCATGTCTCTATCTCACCTCAGGCTGCTGCATCATGGTGGTGACTGACAGGTGCTTGATTAGCCATGCCTTTCCAACAGGGGGCTTATTGCATTCATACACTTTTTCATTTAACACAAACATGTTCATTTACTCTCTCAATGCTGCAACATTATGCTGATATAGATGTGTTCCCACATTCCTAAAAGGGGGTAGGCATAAGTAGGCAAAGAACACAAAATAGGACTGCAAATCCAAACAGATAAGCATGCAGTGTTAAATAAAGATGCCATCGTAAACTAACTTTTTTTTTTCCTACAAAATAATGTACTGGGTTTTA
Source organism: Hemibagrus guttatus (assembly GCA_033459395.1). Lineage (NCBI taxonomy): Eukaryota > Metazoa > Chordata > Actinopteri > Siluriformes > Bagridae > Hemibagrus > Hemibagrus guttatus. The sequence continues at coordinate 13,591 of JAUCMX010000409.1, read as the reverse complement.
AACATGTTTTCATTCATAAATCTTCCATCAGCTGAGGCATTTGTAAACATGACAATAGGGAGGCTGAAACAGATTTAAGTACAGGTAAAGCAGCTTCATTAAAGAAGCAGCAAATAATCTGAAACACAAAACAAACTCAAAAAACAAAATGTTTAAGAAACAGGTACAGGCCAGGTGATCTGCAGAAGGGATAAATTGGGCTAGTTGAGAACACATAACTAAAGGTGGAAACTAGGTCCAAGTGTGAACTCAAACACACAAAACTATGGCTTGGTGTCATCAGAATACAAATCTGCATAAATCTTTGCAACTGGTGTGTGGTTATGTGTGTGGTAGTGTCACGGGCCGGTGGTATCAGGCAATACGGAGCAGACCAAAACGCGGAGAGAGACGTCAAACAGGGGTTTATTCAAAATAATAACATTCATGCATGGGGACATGGAGGAAGAAAACCAAACACAGAACAAACTCACATTTAGAGACGACATTAACAATGAGGACTAGCAAAGAACTCAAGCACAGAAACCACTATAAATAAGAAGCATAATCAATGGGAACATGAAGAACAGGTGAACAGAGGCTGGAACACATTAAGGAACAGGCGGGGCTAAAACAAACACATAGAAAAACAAAACAAAAACCTAACCCCTGCTGAAAGCCCCCTAGTGGCCCAAAGGGGAGCTTTGCCAACCGTGACAGGTGGTATCTTAAAAGGTGACTGTGAGAGTGTGAGTGTGTTTGTGTGTGTGTGTGTGTGTGTGTGATTGGAAATAGGTGACTCTTGTTAGAAGTCTAGTGACTGTGAGTGTGAGTTCTGGGAAGTGGAATCTTGTGTGGTTATGTTCATAGGCCATAGTATACATTGAGAGTTGGAGTTCATGTTTGTTTTTTTATATGCTTTAATTAATAAAAAATAAATAAAATGACAGATTTTCTGTCAGTTGTTCTAAACAGTATTCTTTGTCTCTGATCTAGTGAGCACTAGCATGAGGATGTGTTTTGATAGAGACTAACCACACTTAGAGCCATACACAACATTTTAGAAACCTGTAAACAACATTTTAGAAAATGTAAGTGTAACACCTGCCTGGCCGTAATGGGTTTACCTTCTTCACCAACTGAAAGCTTGACAAAATGACACACTACATAAAGAGTGCATCTACTACAGTACTGAGTGATTAGTTCTACCCACTGAACCAGGTTTATGGGCCAAATCAGAAGACACAAAGTTCGTCGGAGGCAAAGAACACACAGACTGGAAATTTGTAGAAGAATACCTATTTATTATTGAACTTTTGGTGGATAATTAATAACTGATGTGGTGGACAATCTACAATGCGTGAATGTTGGGAATATGTGCATGAAATTTTGATAGAGAGAGAGAGGAAAACTACAAGAAAACAATCAACCGAATACTGTCTTAAAATAAAAGAATTTGACAAACCCAAATAGCAATTGAAATAAAATCTTAAATGGAAAAATTTCTTTAGCCGACAATTTCCCTCTTATCTGTACAAAATATTAGCTATATTGTGAACTCTTGGCTCCCTAAACTAATTAATTCGCTCAACTTAATCACACTTAACTATCGTAGGTTGATAAAGTGGGGTTTGATCTTCACTAAAATATCGACTTTACTGAAAATTTAAATCATATGAGATTAATCAGTATAACACAAAGTCAAATGTTAGATTTCAATCACAAATCAAGAAAAGAAAATCAATCAGATCCAGATTCCTTGAAAATATGCAAAATGCATATACATCTGATAAACTTTTTTCCAGAAAGAACAATATGTAATCAGCAGAATGTGAACTAAGTCACACAATAGTAAACAATAAAGGTTATTTACCTCAGTCCATTCAATGAATTGGATTCAAGTTCAGTAAATTACTTTAGTCCATTAAATGAAAGAATCGGTGGGAAAATGTGTATATACCTCTGCCCCTCAGAGGTCGAAAATAAGAGTATCCGTCAGCAGAATAGACGATGAATCGATGAAAAAAATAAAAATAAAATAAAGTTTCCAAGGTTTTAACTCCGTCTATGGGTGGCTCGCCATCTTGCTCTCCTCCGCGTGGCTTGATACATCCACACCGGGCACGTAACTCACAGAAACAAGTCCAAGTTTCAATGCATACAACAATATTGCCACGATTCACCTGAATTCACTGTGTAATAGTCTTTTACATCACACTGCAGTGATATCTCCGTAAACTTTAGCTCACCACCTCAGGGCGACGCTCCCGATGAACCAGGCCATAATCGGGAAATCTTCTTTCAACCTTCAGTTTAGCATGCAGCAACCAGTGTTTAGCTTAAATAGCTATTCTATTTTGTTTAATCTTTACAGAAATAAAACTCTTCAGTTATTTTTCCCTAAAATAACTTAGTTCTGTTCTCAAAAAAAAACTCTCAAGTTTCTCACGCGCACTATCTGTTTTTCTTCTCTCTCTCTCCATCCATTTCCGGTACCTTCCGGTGGGCGGAGTCAGCGTCGCTGCTAAGCTCACTCAATTGGGCAATTTACATCTGCAGCACTGATTCAATCTGTGATAGGGTGAAAATTACTGCAGGAATTTGCATATTATTAATAAATAATATAATAATTAATAAAGAATTTTATTTCCTATCAAATTTTTCCTGTATCTTTCTATATATACATTTATAGATTTTTCCTACATAGGAAAATACAGTAAAATGTTTTTTTTCTTTTTGTTTTTTCCGCTGGACTCTAATTAACTAATTTGAGTGTGTGTTACATAAGGAATTACAGCTAAATCAGCAAATCACCGCTTTCACACATAATACTAAATATGTTATTGTTTGACTTTCCCTCTGATCACACTGAAGATTTAAATGTAATATCCCATCATGTGATATTATACATGTGAATAGTGTAGTAAAAACTACTTCACAATCTGAAATGTGTTTTATTTGTGACAGAAAAACTAAACCTGAAATCACATCAAGGCAGAAGATCTAGAACCCATACACAGATTTATTGGAAACACACAGCAAACAAATCCAAAACCTGACCCAGAATAGCAGCAGGCCCGGCTCCAGATATGAGATGAAGGGTGGGCCAAGTGATATTCCAGGTGGGCCGACAATATTGTCATTATTGCTTCGTAATTCAGCACATTTGTTAACCTCAAAGGTAGCTTAGCTAGCTAAGGAAAAGATAAAAAAAAAAAAAAGGAGGTTGGGAAGGTAAAAAAAAGAAAAATATATGGAGCTTAATTGAATATTGCACCAATTTTGTGATTGGCTGTTATGTGACGTGGGGCCAGGGTGGGCCAAGCTTCTGTTTGGGTGGGCCAGGCCCACCCTGACCCCCTGTGGAGCCAGGCCTGAATAGCAGTCAAGGAAAATAGGCCGAAAATAATCAATAACCAGAATAGCAAACTCTAGGCCAAAAAACAAATAATGGTCATATACAGAACAAGTATAACCAGCAAACCAAACAATACTTCACACTGAATGTAACGTACATGCTGCTGAAATGTCTGTGAATACTGGAAGTGAAGCGGAAGTGGTTCAATATTAGGGGAAGGGCTCCCTCTGCTGTGTTGCAGTGTTGCAGTTCATGATCTTACAGTATTGTATTGATCCACATTTACAATACAATACCACATCCACTCTTAGAATTATGCAAGTCCCTTTGCATATCACTAACAGGCTCATAACCCTGAAAAACTGGCTGTCCTGTTCGAGAGAAATCCTGCAGGGACTCTGAGAGAGCTACATTCAGACCCTGCAGGAGTGATTGGACAATGGTCACTAAGGGATTTCCTAGTTCAGGATAGGTTAGGGTTTTGGGCTTCTCTCTATGTCGGACAGACCTTCTCAACTCAGTTTCTCCCTTGTCTGCCTCACACTCTCCTTCTACACCACTTAACCCCCTCCCAACTGGACTAAATTCTGAGGTAGGTGGGAGACTCATCCCAGCATTCTCCTCCCTTTCAGGCTGGACCACTGGATGCTCAGGCAATTCAGCTCCAGGATTCACAGGCAGGTCGGTTTCAGAGTCTACAAGTGATTCATCAATGGCCTGTAATTCTCTCTCGGGTGAGTTACTCTGAACTCCCTGGTTGCCCATGGAATCAATTTCGGGTAACAGAACGATAGCACTTTTCCGGATTGGCTGAGGCACTTCAGGTGTGTGAACCGCAAAAGATGCATCCACAAGATCGAATTGAGGCATTAAACAATACCCATCCTCTTCCTCAGAATCAGGAATTTCGTCCGTTCCCTCAGAATGTCTGCAAGCTGCCTCACTGCGAGTTTTGCGCTTGGGAACTGGGCTCTGGGACTCACATTCTATGGTCTCCGATGGAAGGGCTCCACAAGGGAGTAACAGATCACGATGTAAAGTCCTTATGGGTCCTGTTTTAGTTTCAGGGCATACTTTATACACTGGCAAATCACCATGTTGGTCTATGACCACATAGACTACACCTTCCCATTTGTCAGCGAGTTTGTTTTTTCCTCTAACTCGAACGCTCCTAACTAGAACTCTATCTCCCTTGTGCAATGTCGATGCTGTCACTCTTCGGTCATACCGGGCTTTGTTTCTTTCTGCCATCTTTTTGGAACTTTCACTCGCAATACGGAAACTTTCTTCAAGATGTGACTTTAATTTCTTTACGTACTGGGAGTGTGTTATTTCCCTTTCATCCTTCAGTGGTAACCCAAAAGCCAGATCTATGGGAAGCCGTGGTTGCCGCCCAAACATAAGCTCATAAGGGCTGAACCCAGTGGTCTCATTTCGGGTGCAATTATAAGCATGTACGAGAGGCTTTACATACTCTTTCCAACAGTCTTTCTTTTTGTTCTCCAGAGTTCCAAGCATGCTTAACAATGTCCTGTTGAACCGTTCAACAGGATTTCCCCTTGGATGGTAGGGTGTCGTCCTGACCTTCCTCACTCCAGCTACATCACACAGCTCTTTGATCAGATGGGATTCAAAATCACGGCCTTGATCGCTGTGAAGGCGCTCGGGGTAACCATAATGGCAAATAAACTGCTCCCAAAGACACTTTGCAACGGTCTTGGCCTTCTGGTTAGGAGTTGGGATAGCAAGTGCATATTTAGTAAAATGGTCAGTGATCACTAAAACATCAGTGGTGTTGCTACGATCAGGCTCTAGAGTCAGAAAATCCATACATACAAGCTGCAAGGGACGGGTGGTCGAGACATTCACAAGAGGTGCAGCTCTTTCAGGTAGGACTTTCCTTCGGATGCACCGGCCACACCCCCTAACCTTCTGCTCAACATCTGAGGCCATCTTGGGCCAATAAAACCTGTTTCGAACTAGGTCTAGAGTACGATCAACACCCATATGCCCGAGATCATCATGCAAGGATTTGAGAACATCCTGATGGAACTTTTCGGGTAATACAAGTTGATACGTTGCTTTTCCTGCAAAATTCCTTCTTCTGTACAGGATACCATTATGAAACTCCAGGCGGTCTTTCTCTCTAAGGAAATATGGTAATCTAGGAAGAGCATTCCTTACGACACTCGAAGGAGTTTCTCCAGTCTGAAGTTGAGCAATAACCTCTCGGATACAAGGATCGGCTAGTTGGGCACTTTGAATTTCAGCAGGAGAAAGGTGAGAAATTGTTGGTAGTCCGCCGCACTGATCCTCTCGTGTGAAAGTGTTGGGTATCGCAGTTTCCCGCATTGCCAAGGAACTGACAAACGCAGTGGGCAAGTCCTTCGAACACTCAGACCACTGGATGAGGCGACTATCACAGATGGCTTCCACCACATCCTCACTTATTTCATGTTCACTAGAACTCATGGTAAGCTGTTCAGTAAAACCAAGAATGCGGGTCTGCTCCTTCAAGGAAGCATCATCAGTTGGAAGTTGTGCATGTGGTCGACGAGATAATCCATCCGCATCAGAATTTTGCTTCCCTGACCTGTATTGCAATTTGAAATTGTAGGTTGAGAGTGCAGCCAACCACCTGTACCCAGCTGCATCAAGTTTGGCAGTGGACAGGACATAGGTCAGGGGGTTACTGTCTGTTACTACTGTGAAAGTGCTTCCATAAAGAAAATCATGAAATTTGTCAACCACTGCCCATTTTAATGCCAAGAACTCTAATTTGTGGGCAGGGTACTTGGACTCACTACTCGAAAGCCCCCGGCTCGCATAGGCAATAATTCTGACCTTTCCATCCTGTTCCTGATACAGAGCAGCACCGAGACCCAACATGCTTGCATCAGTATGCAGGATGTATGGCAATCTGGGGTTAGCAAAAGCCAGGACTGGCGCCGATGTGAGCTCATTAATGATTAAGTCAAAAGCACCTTGACAAGTGGTTGTCCACCTGCCATTGAAGAGATCTTTGGGGTTTCGGTACTCAGCCTTACCTTTTGACCTCAAATTCCAACGAGTGGGGGGGTACCCCGAGGTTAACTCATTTAGAGGCTTCACTTTTTTGGAAAAATCTTTAATGAAACGTCGGTAATATCCAACAAACCCAAGAAAAGAGCGGAGCTCTTTCAAATTTTTAGGAACTGGCCAGGTCTTGACAGCTGCCACTTTATCGGGATCAGTTTGCACCCCTTGGTCTGATACTATATGGCCAAGATACTTAACTGAGGTTTGTGCAAAAACGCACTTCTCTGGTGCAAGCTTAAGTCCGTACTCCTTAAGCCTATGTAACACTCTAACTAGTCTTTCTTCATGCTCTTCCAAATCCTTGGAGAAGACTATAATGTCGTCTATGAACACAAGGACCTCACGAAGGTTTATGTCTGCCATACACTTTTCCATTATTCGCTGGAATGTGCTTGGGGCGTTAGTGACCCCTTGGGGCATGCGGTTAAATTCATAAAATCCCAGCGGGCACACAAAAGCGGTTTTAGCTTTGTCTGTTTCTTTGACCTCAATTTGGTAATAACCAGATTTTAGGTCAAGCACCGAGAACCACTTGGACCCAGTTAAGGCCATGAAAGTGTCCTCAAGTTTCGGGAGTGCATACGCATCCTTGATTGTCTTTTGATTTAATTTCCGGTAGTCAATGCATAAACGGATGTCGCCACTCTTCTTTCTGACCACCACAATGGGTGAAGAGTAAGGAGACTGAGACTCTCGTATGACTCCTGCATCCAGTAACTCCTGAAGATGTCTCTTCACAGCCTCCAGATCTTCCGGATGTATGGGTCTTGCCCGATGCTTGAAAGGCGTTTCATCCACAAGATTGATCTGATGCTGAACCTTATTGGTGCACCCAAAGTCCAGGGTATGTAAAGAAAATACTTCCGGCAATCCCTGAAGCCGTTCAGTAAGTCTACTCCTCCATTCTGGTGAGATGGGTGAATCACCAAAATTGAACTCAGGAATAGATTTTGGAATGGTCTCTGTTTTACTCCCGTGGTCAGAACACTCCTCTGAATACACAGATTGAACTGCCTTTAATTCAGCCACAACACATTTCGGGGGAATCGTGATATCGTGTGCTGTAGGATTTGCAACTACGACAGGCAAATAACAATGTCTCTTATCCCCAAGCGTGGCCATGCACGTCTTAACAATGAGACCACAAGGCAAGGGGGAAAAAGATGGATGTTCGACAACTACCCACTTATCCAAATGGGATCCAACAACAGAGGCTGTTCCACAAAGAACTGCACTATGGCCCGCTGAAACCACCTGTGAATGGATTTCAGGTAAACGCACTAGCCCCACATTTCCTTCCACATTCTGTTTCTGACGTACCTCCAGGGTCTTAAGAACTTGCTTATATCCATAAGAAGGAGAAAAGTACCGGGTTTCTTGTCGTGCAAAGTCTTTGTACAAGCTGTCCAAAGTGTTTGTGCCAATCAATACTGCAGGTTGAGAAGTGGAGGGAAAATCAGGAACAACTAAGGCTAGAGTTACTACATCGGTGTCTGCTCCCACAAAGTCCTTGGGAAAAGTAATGGTCAATTCAACATAACCAAGATAAGGAACTTTTTGACCATTCGCTCCCTCTACCTCCAAAAGATTTTCCAGAGAATGAATCTGATGACCACATAAATTGTTGGTGTAAAAGGATTTAGTGATGGTAGTGACCTGTGAACCAGTGTCAAGCAAGCAGTCACACATTACCCCCTCAACATTGACTTCTGCAGTGCATTTTGCTCCAACTAATCCCTTAGGAAATACAGATCTTTGTGGCCTCATTTGTGCTTGGGCTGTCATTACCTTAAGGAATTTGGGACACTTTGCTTTAACTTCAGTTCCCATTTGTCCCGCAACAGGAACTGCAGTCAGTTTAACTGTTCATTAGGACTGCCATTTCTCATATCCCACTCACTCTGCCTCCTTGCCAACTCATCTCTTTTCTCCGACACCAGTGCAGGATTCGGGTCATTAGAACAAGAACTGGCAATGTGCCCATCTTCCCCACACCTGAAGCAATAACCCGGCTTTAGCCTAACAGGTGGACGTTTGTCTGGTACTCTGGGTTTTCCTTTAGAACCAACAGCACCTTGATTGCTGGATTTAAAAGGATTCAACTTGGGGTTTGGTTTATCTCTAGACTGCTTTGATGTTAACATTGCAAGCTGACTTTGGAGTTCTGCAATCTGACTTGCCAAATGAGCAGTAATGGGGTTAAGGCGAGTTACATCATCCACAGCAGCCGATTGAGACTGCATCACAGCACGTTGCTTAACACCTCCCAGATGCTGTTTCATGCGAGCATTTTTGGAAACATGTTTGTTCTCTTCAGTACGCAATAAAGTCATTAACTCTGCAAAAGTTGGAGGAGACAGTTTCTTTCGCTCTAGCTGCAGCTCAGTGATCAAAGAACTTTCCCAGCATCCTCTGCAGAATTGTTTAAGCAAATGCTTATCTATATCAGAACCAAGAACTCCACCTTGCCTCATGGCAGACTGCAATGCTACATGCAACCGTTGCAAATAAGCAGATGGTTTCTCTCCGGGGTTCTGGAAAACATTCAAGAACTTTGCAAATAATTCATCACCATCCTCTATAGTGGCGAAAGCAGAATCAAGCAGTTGCAGGTAGGTAGAAGGGGACGCTGTCAGACCAACGGACTTAATGATGTCAGCTGCTGGGGAAAGTAGGCTCTCACAGATCCTACGCACTCTGTGGAAATCAGAAACTGTTGGGTCTTGTAACAGTAACTCAACACCAGTGCGCCAAGTCTCATAGTCGACTTCGCTTGGTGGACGAGGAATACGTCCAGAGAACACTCGAAGACGTAACGGTGAGCTCCCATGAACAGTTAAGTCAGTGCTGCGTACCAGATGTTCCACCACGACTCTCTGCACTCCAGGTGGATTTAAGTCACTAGCAGTGAGCGATGGGGATTCTGGACCTGTCGCTGCTGAGACCAGTGGGATAGAGCGATACGCAGCATTTGCTGTTGCCTGAGATTGCTTGGGTGAAAAATCAGTCAGAGATGGATCAGCTAAAGGAGCGGATAGAGTGTCATTTACTTCAGTATGAACAAGTTCAGGACGTGGGTTTGGGACCACCATCTCTTGCATTTGAGCTAACATGCCCTTCAAAACATCCTCGAAATTCTCGCCACTGCGACTTGCCAACTCTTTCAAATCGTTGAGGTAAGCTTGAGTCGTATTCCGTCCAAACCTCTCAACATAAACATTTGACAAAGCGGTCACATGGAAAGAGACATCAGGGTTATTCTTTGCTTGCTGGACATAGGGGAGCATTGTCTGAAGGGTTTTCACTGCCAGCCCAGAATTAAACTCAACTATCAAGGATTTCTGTGACTCTAAATTAGGATCATTTAATGGGATAAGTCTATTGATTGACCCATACTGTTTCACAAAGTCCACTATTTCTTCATCTACTTCTGTCCCAGTAATGCCACTAATTAGGACTGCATTGGGAACTTTAACTCCCTTTTCCTCTATAGTCTCCATTCTGTGAGACTTCAACTTTACAATTTGGTTAGTTCCTACACTAAGTGTTTAACCTTTCCTTTCCTTCCTTCAAGCTTTAGGGGGAAACTATAGAATAGAAGCTATTAATCTATATGTCTGGTCTTCTTTGCCTCCTGGCTGGCTCGCCACTAATTGTGTATCACCTGCCTGGCCGTAATGGGTTTACCTTCTTCACCAACTGAAAGCTTGACAAAATGACACACTACATAAAGAGTGCATCTACTACAGTACTGAGTGATTAGTTCTACCCACTGAACCAGGTTTATGGGCCAAATCAGAAGACACAAAGTTCGTCGGAGGCAAAGAACACACAGACTGGAAATTTGTAGAAGAATACCTATTTATTATTGAACTTTTGGTGGATAATTAATAACTGATGTGGTGGACAATCTACAATGCGTGAATGTTGGGAATATGTGCATGAAATTTTGATAGAGAGAGAGAGGAAAACTACAAGAAAACAATCAACCGAATACTGTCTTAAAATAAAAGAATTTGACAAACCCAAATAGCAATTGAAATAAAATCTTAAATGGAAAAATTTCTTTAGCCGACAATTTCCCTCTTATCTGTACAAAATATTAGCTATATTGTGAACTCTTGGCTCCCTAAACTAATTAATTCGCTCAACTTAATCACACTTAACTATCGTAGGTTGATAAAGTGGGGTTTGATCTTCACTAAAATATCGACTTTACTGAAAATTTAAATCATATGAGATTAATCAGTATAACACAAAGTCAAATGTTAGATTTCAATCACAAATCAAGAAAAGAAAATCAATCAGATCCCAGATTCCTTGAAAATATGCAAAATGCATATACATCTGATAAACTTTTTTCCAGAAAGAACAATATGTAATCAGCAGAATGTGAACTAAGTCACACAATAGTAAACAATAAAGGTTATTTACCTCAGTCCATTCAATGAATTGGATTCAAGTTCAGTAAATTACTTTAGTCCATTAAATGAAAGAATCGGTGGGAAAATGTGTATATACCTCTGCCCCTCAGAGGTCGAAAATAAGAGTATCCGTCAGCAGAATAGACGATGAATCGATGGAAAAAAATAAAAATAAAATAAAGTTTCCAAGGTTTTAACTCCGTCTATGGGTGGCTCGCCATCTTGCTCTCCTCCGCGTGGCTTGATACATCCACACCGGGCACGTAACTCACAGAAACAAGTCCAAGTTTCAATGCATACAACAATATTGCCCGATTCACCTGAATTCACTGTGTAATAGTCTTTTACATCACACTGCAGTGATATCTCCGTAAACTTTAGCTCACCACCTCAGGGCGACGCTCCCGATGAACCAGGCCATAATCGGGAAATCTTCTTTCAACTTCAGTTTAGCATGCAGCAACCAGTGTTTAGCTTTAAATAGCTATTCTATTTTGTTTAATCTTTACAGAAATAAAACTCTTCAGTTATTTTTCCCTAAAATAACTTAGTTCTGTTCTCAAAAAAAAACTCTCAAGTTTCTCACGCGCACTATCTGTTTTTCTTCTCTCTCTCTCCATCCATTTCCGGTACCTTCCGGTGGGCGGAGTCAGCGTCGCTGCTAAGCTCACTCAATTGGGCAATTTACATCTGCAGCACTGATTCAATCTGTGATAGGGTGAAAATTACTGCAGGAATTTGCATATTATTAATAAATAATATAATAATTAATAAAGAATTTTATTTCCTATCAAATTTTTCCTGTATCTTTCTATATATACATTTATAGATTTTTCCTACATAGGAAAATACAGTAAAATGTTTTTTTTCTTTTTGTTTTTTCCGCTGGACTCTAATTAACTAATTTGAGTGTGTGTTACATAAGGAATTACAGCTAAATCAGCAAATCACCGCTTTCACACATAATACTAAATATGTTATTGTTTGACTTTCCCTCTGATCACACTGAAGATTTAAATGTAATATCCCCATCATGTGATATTATACATGTGAATAGTGTAGTAAAAACTACTTCACAATCTGAAATGTGTTTTATTTGTGACAGAAAAACTAAACCTGAAATCACATCAAGGCAGAAGATCTAGAACCCATACACAGATTTATTGGAAACACACAGCAAACAAATCCAAAACCTGACCCAGAATAGCAGCAGGCCCGGCTCCAGATATGAGATGAAGGGTGGGCCAAGTGATATTCCAGGTGGGCCGACAATATTGTCATTATTGCTTCGTAATTCAGCACATTTGTTAACCTCAAAGGTAGCTTAGCTAGCTAAGGAAAAGATAAAAAAAAAAAAAAGAGGAGGTTGGGAAGGTAAAAAAAAGAAAAATATATGGAGCTTAATTGAATATTGCACCAATTTTGTGATTGGCTGTTATGTGACGTGGGGCCAGGGTGGGCCAAGCTTCTGTTTGGGTGGGCCAGGCCCACCCTGACCCCCTGTGGAGCCAGGCCTGAATAGCAGTCAAGGAAAATAGGCCGAAAATAATCAATAACCAGAATAGCAAACTCTAGGCCAAAAAACAAATAATGGTCATATACAGAACAAGTAAACACCAGCAAACCAAACAATACTTCACACTGAATGTAACGTACATGCTGCTGAAATGTCTGTGAATACTGGAAGTGAAGCGGAAGTGGTTCAATATTAGGGGAAGGGCTCCCTCTGCTGGTGTTGCAGTGTTGCAGTTCATGATCTTACAGTATTGTATTGATCCACATTTACTTTATCAGTAGTGATTTTCTGACAGAGTTTAATCATTTCTATGTGAGCAGATATACACTCCTAATGGTTACATAAATTCTGCATTTAATTTTAAAATGTCATTGCTTGTTTAAATAATAGTGTTGGAAATTAAATCATATATAGAAACAATAATGATTTGTACAGTCTTAAACCTGTGGTGGCTATAAAGTCTGATATACAGATGATATCCGAAATTTATGGGTGTATTTTATGTGATAAAATAACTATAATAGGATAGTAAATATAACAGGATAAATTCAGGTGTATTGAAAGAGTTAAACCTAGCATTATTTATTTTCCGGCTCAATAAGTCAATGTAATAGCTTATGATACTGAGAATTGACATTGGAAGTGATAGAAACTTCATACATGTGATGTCATATAAGGGGTGGGGTCAGAATTTTCATGGTTATTTATTATTTCAGTTAACCTTTATTTAATCAGGTAATGTCTTGTCGAGATTAATCCCTTAATCCCTCCCTTACAAAAATAACCTACAGGAATCCTGCAGGAATATTATGCAGATTTCCTACAGGATTTTCAGCTCATTTTCCTGAAGGAATACCTGCAGGAATTCTATAGGGAAACAGTTCTATGCAGGAATTATGTCTTCCAGGAATTACATCCCTACAGGCCCATTTAAAACATACAGTTCCTGCAGGATTATTGTGCAGGATAGATATGAAGTTATGTAGTAGTAGCAAGTTGTCATCTGCAGGATACATGCAGGAGAAATAACTTTTAATAACTTTTTTTTTCACAAAACTTTTAATTTATTGAAATTGTCAAAGAAAGAAAGACAGAAGCAGAGTCCAATTCACAGCCAAATTTTGCTGAAGCCAAAAGGCGCCATCTACTACATTTTCCTCCAAAAAAGAAAGATGCATTGATGTTTTAAAATATGTTGTGTGTGTGTGTGTGTGTGTGTGTGTGTGTGGTACTGGT
>JAUCMX010000408.1:12500-14224 GCA_033459395.1 Hemibagrus guttatus | reverse complement strand
TTACATATTCTTTCTTTCTCTCTGAATTTTTTTTTTTTTGCTTCTTTCACCTGGAAATTCTTTCTATTCATTTATTTATTTGTTTGTTTGTTTGTTTATTTTTTTTTTATTTATTTATTTATTTATTTATTTAGCTAGCTAGCTATAATATTAAAAAAGCTAGTACATCTTACGGGGCATTGGTGGCTCAGTGGTAGGTTTCTCGCTTATCATGGGGCAGGCCCAGGTTCATTTCCCAGCCACTGGATGCAGTGCCAGTCCCAGGCCCGGAAAAATGGGCGGGTTGTGTCCAGAAGGGCATCCGGCATAAAACCTGTGCTAAGTTGTTGTGCGGCCCAGTTGGTTTGCTGTGGCAACAGGGAACAGCTGAAAGCAACATTTATTAGCTAGTACGTATTAGCCATGTAAGATGCTACACCCCAAAAATGGCTTGGCCAATCAAGTGCATTTAAGCGGAAAATCTACCCAGATATGCATGTAATATTCGTTTACTCAACATTTTTATTCTCAACGCATCAATTCCCAGCCTTCAGCTTGTACAGATGCTCTAAAGTCCACATTCTGAATTCCTCATTCTGCAGCATTATGACCACGCCTCAGAGAAACCTTCTGACCATCTGAGCTTCATCTCGGGTCATTTTAGTCGCTGCAGTGAAAGAGAGAGGATTTCAGGTGAAGCTTTAGGCACCGTTTCCTTCCAGAGCTTTTCTCCAAGTAGGCATGCAGCCTTTCAGACATAAGTCCAATAAATTTCCCTGTCCACAGTCCGTCTCACACACACACACACACACACACACACACACACACACACACACACACACACACACAAAACCCTCAGCCTGCCTGTCTCCATCACAACAAGCCAAAAACGACTTTACCATAAACGACAAAAACGCCCAGTGAGCTCCTAATGGCTTTATTGAGCTGCCCATTATGCAGGAAATAAGAATATAAAATGGCTTTTATCATTGTTTTTACAAATCACTCCCACGCTGAAGCTGGGAAACGAGTTAAAAAAATGACAATGAGGTGTGTCTACGAGACCAGACGCACACACCCTGCTTGTACCGATGTCCACGTGACTCTGTGACATCATCAAGCGATCTGAGATACATCCAGTCACATTCAAAGAATCTGCTGGCCAATAGGAAGGTAGTAGGTGTGTCTGATTTTTAGTTACTTCTTGTGGAAGTAGCCTTCCTTCTTGAAGTGAATTATTTACTAAAGTTTGTATTTACTATTTACGGTTTGTATTTACTACTTATCCGTTTATTGTTACTTTTCCGTCTTCCTAGACAAGCTGCTTCCTGTTATAGAAGCTATAAACACACAACATCCTGTGTTTCTTTCTCTCTTGATGTTTACAAAAGAAATAGCGCAGCTTATCATTTTATATTCTTTTTGTGTTTTCTTAGAATTTTTATATATTTATTTATTTATTTATTTATTTATTTATTTATTTATTTATTTGTCTATCTATTTATGTTTATCTGTCTATTTGTCTATTATTTATTTATTTATTATTTTTATTAATTTATTTTATTTGTCTATTTATTTATTTTTATTTTCTCATTATTATTTTAAATTTGTCTTTCTTCTTCTTCTTCTTCTCTTCTTCTTCTTCTTCTTCTTCTTCTTCTTCATTATTTGTTTTTCTTGTTCATCTTTTCTTTTGATCTTTTCTAATTCTTGTCTTCTCTCCCATCTTTTGTTTGGTTGTATTT
>JAUCMX010000408.1:0-10000 GCA_033459395.1 Hemibagrus guttatus | reverse complement strand
TCTCTCATTTTGTTCCCTCATTGTGAAAACGTTGGCCTCGTTTATGCCCCGCGAATCATCTCGTGTTTCTAGCCTTTCGATAGCGGAGGAGCATCGCCGTCAGTCTCTGCATCTTAATTACAGCGCTAGGTACGTGTGATGTGAAATGTGAAGCAGGATTTAATTACTAAACAGGCGAGACTTGAGCAAATCCAAACCCGGCCGTGTTTTTCTCATCAGGGAGTTTCCGACCTCCTCCTCCTCCTCCACCACCTCTTCCTCCTCCTCCTCCTCTTCCTCTCTCGCCAGCCTTGTTTTCGACTCGCGGCTTCCAAATGAAAACAAGCCAGCTTGACATGTTTGGAAGGCGTGCATTTAGGTCATTAGAAAATTAGCGGTTCAAGTCGCAAAACGTACGAAGGAGGGAGAGACAGGGAAAAGAAGGATGGAGAGAGAGAAGATATGCACGCTGACAAATTTTCAGCAGGTTTTCTTTTATCTGAAACTGAGTAACGATAAGAGGCTGAAGAAAAGCATCGAAGAAGGTTGTTCGGTCGATTGCGCTCATATCAGGGAAAGAGTGGAGAAAATCCAAAATAGATGAAGAAATTAAGTCCCGGATATCAGATGCGGGTTGTTCGGTGCATTTCTTTAACCGTTCATTCTCTTCATCCATCTTTCTCCTCTCTTCTATTCCTGATTCTCTATTACTACCCCCTTCTCCGCTCCATTCCGGCCCATTCCACTCCACCCCGCCAACCGCCTCCTCCTGTCTCCGGAGGCCGAGGTTCCCCAGGTGCGCTCAGAGGTGGGGGGGAAGGAGGAGAGTAAAAAGAGTGAGACGAGCCTGAGGGTATCGACTTTCCTGGGAAAACACATCTCTAGAAAGAAATCAGTAGCCAAATACTGCAATAACTCAACCGTCATTGATCCACGGTCGCATTGATCTGCACATTACAAACTCTCAGACTGGCAGTGTGGACTCGAGGCTCTCGAAAACAGCAATCAGAAACAAATGAACTGCCTTTGCTCCTTCACATCTTTGAAAATAATAATAATAGTAATAATAAGAAGAAGAAGGACAGGCACTTAACAAACCTCTTGTCTAATAACATGAAACATCGCTTTTGACGCTTAATCAAATCCATGGAAAAAAACCCTCATCAGTGTACGCTCCAACGGTGCTAACAAACACAATCATTTTATCAGGGTGGTGGGACCAGAGGTGTTTTTCTGAGGGACACGTGTCACTTCATGTCCAGACTTGCCCAAGCTTTTCACTTGCAGTACACAAGAAAAGACTTCAGGAGTGTCGAGTTGGGAGGTTAAGACCTTTATATAAACAACACAGTGTCACGCTTGCAAATTGGTTAGGGCTCGAAAAATATTGCAAAAGCCAACTGGTGTGTAAATTCACGATTTAGCTTAACACAAGGAACACATCTTTCTCAAATTTCTTAAAGTCAATTTGCAGAAAAAGAAAGTGCCTAAATTGCTCTTGCTCTATATCAATACACCAGAAGGTCATTTTGTTTGTTGCAAGTGTTGAGGATGCAGAAGATAGGGATAGGTGGAGAGAGATGATTCGCTGTGGCGACCCCTGAAGGGAAAAGCCGAAAGAAGAAGAAGAAGAAGAAGAAGAAGAAGAAGAAGAAGAAGGTCATTTTGTTGCTTGTCTCAAGGAACCTTACAAGAGATGATGAGGTCTCTTTAGAACGGATTCCATGTTAGAAGCCCATTAGCAAGCTAGAACCCTGAACCCTGAACCTCTCAAATATGAATCTGCATTGCACATTTTGTGTAAGTAATGAAGTGGATGTATAAGTACTGAGCTAGAACAATTAGCAACCATTTGGTCTAGAACCCTGTTGTGTCTTTCTGAGAATGTTTAAAGGTTCATTGTAAAAACCCCCTGGTCTGGTTGAAGAAAAGTTCAATCTAGGACCATTGTATATTCTTTGCATTGTCCTTCTAGAGAAGGCCTTAAAGAACCCTTGCCTTTTAACAGAAAGACCCAAATCCCTGTAGGAAGCAGGATTATCTTAGGTAGTCAATGAAGCTTTAAACCTGAGTCCTGTTTTGTCCTATTCATTCAAGAGCAGAAGTTTGGGATTAAGACGTTTTAAAGTCAGAAATGTTGGTCATTTCATTGGTGTAAATAAACCTTGATCAAGCACCCAGCGTCTAATCTTTGAGGACACTCAAGCAATCCACAGTTTTGGGGCTGAAGCAGAAAATGTTTGGATTGTGAACCACTAGGCAAGGGCTGAAACATTTGGTGTTGGTATCTGGTTTCCCTATAATGTCCTTGATAACCACTACCAAGTAAACCAGATTTTTGCTCTCATCCCTGAATCACTACCACACCTAAATCAAGCAACCAACATGCTGAACATTTGTTACAGGTGTGTTGGGTGATGGGAGGCACAACAATAAGCACCATCTGGGGTTCCCAGGGGACTAGAATGGGAAACACAAGGCTGGATGAATGTAGGACTAATGACAGTGTTTATTAAGGCAACTGGAGCATGCACTAATACAGTGCAATCAACCATGCTTTTCACACCCCGAGTAAATAAATTCAGAGAGATGAATTTATAAGCAATAATTGCATCTTTCATCAAGGGGCATTTACCTGCCTTTTGGTCAGGGGCCATAGTCCTGGAAGGCTAAATGCCCTTTGAGGACTATTAGAATCTTTTGGGTGTGTAAGGATTTGATCCGGTATTGGCATTACATTCAAAGGTGATCTAACGTGTGCCATTAAGTGCTGGCAATCATTAGCATATGGCATATGGGTACCAGGATTCATACTTTTATGATGAAAAACTAGACGATTTTTTCCCCCAATACCTTTTGACTAATACACCGAGACTCTTTCTCTGGTTTCTGCCAAGATGTAACCAAACACTTTATAACTTTTACAATGACAGCAAACCATTCTGGACTTTAAAGGCCACACATACACACACCATGTTCAGAGACCTGCTGTAGAGCAAAGTGAGTTGAACAGAGCGGAGAAATGGCGTCACCCCTCGTGGGAACTACTGGTCCTATGAACTCTTTTTGTGTGTGTAGTGGACCTGCTCAGTTCTTAGCCAGAACTGGTGGCGCCGTGTGACGCACGACTTCTTTAAAAGGCCTCTAAAGCTTTATGAGCCCAGAAATTTGGGAAAGGCATGGAACCAGAGTCCAGGAGCGTGTATGTTCCGAAAACAAAAGAGTTCTGTTTTGCCTTGCACTCGAACACATCCATTTTTTGCAGGTACTTGGCTATTACTTTAGCTTAATAGCACTATTCCTATATCCAACCTTCCTAAAGAGTTCTTCCGCTTGTGGAGGGACCTTTAAAGGTTCTACGAGGAACATGACTACTGAAGCTTTTTCTTATCAGTGGTCTTACAAGACAACCTTCCAGCATTTGTTTGCTTTTGAGTCAAACATGGCCAAAAACGATCTACTTCATCATGAAGAGGCTGTTTAACCCACATTGCAAATGGCCAACTGGTCACTTATTTTTTTTAAACCGAACTCTAACAACTTTTAAAGAAGTGATGCTGGGAATGTTCTTCAATTCAATACTGACCTTTAATTTTCTTCCCTCTTATGAACTAGTGCACTAAAATGTGAATAGCCAAAGTACCACGATCAATGTTCTAAGGCTTGTACCCAATGTAGGGTACTAAACGTTGTACTCTGTGGGATTACCCATTCAGAAGAAGCTCTAAGAAGAATTCTTTTATGAAGTTAGAACATCAACCCTCCAAGGAAACTTGAAGTGCAATCATATCCTTGACTTGAACATCCAATGGCAAATATTTTGCTCCCTTGATTTTTCAGTTAAAGGCTTTTTAAAGGGTGGGGTGGGGTGGGGCACTATCAAGGGTTTGTACATGGTCTACACAACCAGAACCATTCCATCCACTGCTCTTCCACATGTCTCTCTGGTGAAACCCCTAAACATATCGTTTCCCAGATAAGATTCCAAATTGAAGGAATCTACGGATACTACCAATCAAAAGATCTCTTGAGGAACTTGCATACTTCAATAAAAGATCAGTAAGTGTTGATGATATCATCCTGAAAGCATTAGTGAATACAATATCGACTGAATATTGATTAATCTTTGTTGAATGAGTATATGAGATCATGCCCACGCTCGTTGTCGAGAACTGCGATAACCACAGGTGTTTGAAGAGCCGGAGATAATGGTCCGAATCCGTAAAGTGGTCACTTCCCTCCCGTGCTTTCCTCTCATGCTCTGCTCATGCTCGTTTATTCGTTCACGCGCCGCCGCGCCCTCTCTGCCTCACACTGTCCTCCTCGACCCTCTCCCTCTCTTTGTGATGCAACCCTCCTGATTACTGCAGCATCCATCCGTTTCAATATGCTAATCACCCATCGGCTAATTGCCTCAGTGCTGCCTTGATTAAGCTGAGTGACACCTACAGGAAGTGTGTATCAAAACCCCTCAATCCCCCACCTGAGGAGTGCGATGTTTTCGACTGACGCTGCAACGTAAAGTTCCTCCTGAAATCGGTGCCACGTGTGAGGATATACATACATCATCAGGGCAGAGAACGAGTGCACGGAGCTCACGCTTTTCACGCTCACTCTTTCGCACTTCTTCTGAGTGTCTTCATAAATTCTTTCTCTGTGTCCTTTAAAATTGCTGTCAAATTCTGTTCTTCTGAAAATCCTCTCAGAGTTGCTTTCATCTTAATATCCTTTCTCTTACTTAAAAAATGTTCTTCTTGTCCTCTCACATTCCTCCCTGTCCTCTCACACGCCTTCTCCATGTCACTCTCACACGCCTTCTCCATGTCCTCTCACTCTCATGTCCTCCTGAGATCCGTCTCTCACACTCCCTGTCCTCTCACGATCCTTCTCCATGTCCACCTCTATGTCTTCTCACACTCTTCCTCCCATGTTTCATCTATCCCCTTGTTTTCCTCTCACAATCCTTTTCTTCCTTTCATCCTGAAACGCTCACTCCTTCTTCCCGGTCTCGGTTCTGTCCTCTCACACGCCGTCTGTAAATTCAAATTCCTTCCTATCCTATCTTCTTGCTGTCCTTTCACACTCGTCCTCTTGCAGTCCTTTTTTGCTCACACTTTTTTCCATGACTCGCACTTGAAAAAGTGTGAACTCGCACATCTGCAGCGTGCATGCTGGAGGTAAACAGAGGTCATACCGCAGCATACATGCAGCCGTATTCGGCTGTAATTAACGTGTGTGTGTGTGTGTGTGTGTGTGTGTGTTTGGGATTTCTCTCATCTCCCCTGGTGGTTTTCTGCTTCATCTGTCTCTTGACTGTCAGTCACAGTTTAAAGTTCATGAAATTTCTATGAGGATTGATTGGAGGTTCAGCGATTGATCAGGCTGAGCGCCATGCTTCTGAATCTGAAGTCTGCAAGTGTGTACTCGCTTCCGTGCTTCACGTGAATGACAGAGAGCAGCGGAAAACAGAATCGATAGCAAGCAGCGACCGGGTTTTAGACATTTGTCAACCGGCCACTTTGCACGTAGCCGACAGGCTGAAACAGCAAAACAAATCACTTCCTGTTGTCTCCTGCTCCCACCGTACGTCTGGAAGTGCCGTCTCCGTAACGACCGAAGGGACAATCAAACCAGATACACAGTCAACTCGACCCTTATCAATAAACCAGCACATGGAAATGCGAGATTGAGCCTTGCTGTGCAGGAATTTGTACCGTGCAAACAAATTGCGTCGTTCCATCACAGGCCCTGCAGCTTTGATGGAGTGGTTTGTACACAGAGCTGGAGCTGAAGGCAGAATCATTCAGAAATAGCCTCCTGAATGGCTACGAGGCGCCGATGGGATTGTGGCCAGCGGGGGCGTGACTGCGCCTTCAATCACTCCATCAGGCTGAAAAGGAGAGCCGTCATTTTACCCGGAGAACGAAGACGGACGCCGATGCCTGCGGGATGGAATGTAAATAACAACCGGAAACTAGAATAGTTGTTTCTCGAGATCGCAAAAGAGGGAAGCGAGATCGGCTGGATGTGGGGAAAATAATGCAATAGATGGAAATACACTCTCTAGAGAAGACACAGATACTATACTCTCATCCTCTGTCAGGAAACACACACACACACACAAGTACATATGTTGAATGCAACCGCGACATGGCATAGAAAGAGTGTGACTATGTAGAGTGTGTGTATGTGTGTGTAAGATGAAAGAGAGACAGAGAGGGAGAGAGAGGGAGAGCCTTTAATCACGCTGCTGAGTGCTTGCTCTCCCACTCTGCCCCATTTGACCTCTAACCCCTGCGGCGTGTGGAATAAGAGCCGAGAGATTGATTTTACGAGGTGCGTACGCTGTCTCTCATTTGCCAGCTAGATCGAGGAGCATCTGCTGAAATCCGATCACACAGACAGTTAGCAGCGCAGGTTAACACACTTTTACGGGACGAATCTCTGCTTAGACGAGCATTCAAACCACAGTTGTGTTGCTTCGTGTGTGTGTGTGTGTGTGTGTGTGTGTTTGTAGGACCTTCTGTACAATCCGAATCGAGAATTTTAGTTATCATAAAAAGATGCTAAAATGTTGCTTATGTAAGACTTCTAAAAAAAAAAAAAAAAAAAATCAAATAATAGATTACATTCTCTCTGTTGTGTGTGTGCGTGTGTGTGCACGTGTAGGGAAACATGATCTGTGACCTCATAGCTCATACTGACCACATACTCTCGGGGTTTAAAGCAGAAACAGTGGGTGGATGAGAGACATGGCCTTACAATGAGAGCAATAAAGGAATGATCAAATAAATAATAAACACACGCACCCCCTTTTTCTCCTCCTCTAACTCGCTGGTCTTCCCACTGAACCATATTATCGTCTGTCTCTCTCTCTCTCTCTCTCTCTCTCTCTCTCTCTCTCTCTCTCTCTCTCTCTCTCTCTCTCTCTCTCTCTCTCTCTCTCAGTTGCACATCAAAAAAACCTAGCCGTGCACGAGAGGAAGAAAAATCAATACGAATTACAACGGAGAAAGTGGCGCTGATGGCTGGAATTGCAGCATATGTTTACACTAAATCAGGCAATCTATCTTCATACACGTGCAGCAATGCGCGTGGGGTCAGGGTTCGACGCCGAGCGCGCACTCGCCGCCGCACCAATTACTGCCTCGTGCACTCGGTAACGCTCGCGTATCGATTGGGCGCGAGAACGGGGGAAAGGGAGGGAGGGGTCAGAGTGCAGGGGGGATTTTAATAAGAGAATGAATGGGGCTTAATTTCTCAACAGATTGATGGAGGGTGAGAGATGCAACTGATAAAACACACACACACACACACACACACACACACACACACACACACAGCTTTGTCATCCTATCCTTCTAAGGACTTTCCACCGACATAATTATTAATGCAGATCATAAACGCTAACTATTTATCAAACTAGCCGTTTGTGTGCTAAGCTAATAAACATTTTACATGCTGAATAAACAGACCTCACGTGCGCAGCATGCTAAAAAAGGGAACGTGACGCCTGTCAGGGTGGAAGTGTAAAACTTTCCGAATGAAATGCTGGTGTTAGGACTGTGCATGTATTAAAGAAGAGTGCAAAGAGTGCACCCCCCTCCCCCCTTCTTCCCTCTCTCCCCTCCCTCCCTATGTTTTCTGGGTGTCAAAAAGAGACCGATTGTTATCTGTGCATCCGAAAAATGTAAAGAAAGTGAAAGGGTTGCATGTAGAAAATAAAAAGTGAGAGCAAAACTAGGTGAAATGTATAGGAAAAGGAGATCTGACCATCACATCTAAATATCTTCTTGGAATAAAAAACATTTCTTTGCTTCATGCGCACAAATATCTAAATGAATTTAGCTAAATAGAATCGCTCATGATTAGCTCTTTGCTCATAACACTGCTTTCGTGAATAATCAAGCGTCATATTTTGACCAAACCTGCTTGTTATGAACAGAGGTGTTATAGATCGTTAACAGAGAGCACTTTCTGTTGCACATTCACACCATCGGCTCACATGCCCCGCCCCCTAAGACCGACGCTGTCAGCGCACTCGTACTTTTCTCCTTCTCCCTGCCAAAAGCCGGCTTGAAAAAATTAGATTTCGCAGCTCGCAGGGGCCCTTTCCCCGCTGCGAGAAAACAAATGTTGTTATAATGGTAATAACATCTATTTGCCTTGCGCGACAAACGGCGACGGGCCCCTTTGAAAGGGCCAGCGTGCTCCGGCGCTGCAACCTTATTCTTATTCATGAAAGCCCGGTTATGCATATTAGCACAAACTAGCTATTCTACTCGCCTGCATTCGAACTGTCAATCATCCTTAACCGATACAAGAGGCATCGGTGACAAAAGCAGAGTGGGCACGAGGGCTGACAAATTGTCCCCAAAGTCAAATTTGACAGCCTTTTATGATTAATGGGCTTGATTATGGAGAAATATCTGCCTAACCGTTTTTTCCGGGGTGTTTCCCCTTTCTCTGTCGCGTTCGCGTGTTCTTCTCACGCCTTGAGAACGCTAGAAAGGAAAACTGAGCTGTAGAGTGGGGGAATGAAAAAAAAATCAAATGTATGTGTGTGTGTGGGGGGGGGGTGGAGTGAAGGAGGATTGAATTAGGCAGCGTGTGAATGAGAAGTGAAGGGAGAGAAGCAGGCCAACAGAGACTGACTGCGCACTTCATAAAACACACACACACACACGTGCTAAGACAGCTGAAATATAGTTTTTTGATGTTATTAACAGACCTCCATCCCTGACGCTATATCATACGGCTTGAGCTGGCTCTTTTTATTCTTTCCTCGATTAGAATAGCTGTGTTCCCTGTACATCTACATAACGATCCTAAACTTCCTGTTTCGCTTCCTTTATTTCATTATTTTGTAATGTAGAACTTTCCGAGTCGAACGTAACACCTTGGACATTACATATTGTACTAGTTGTGCCATGTTTTTTTGACATATATAATACACATATATAATGCACTATTCAGCTATACTAGCTACAGCATCATAATATATAGCCGTTCTATACGACACTATACTGTACTGTACTATACTTTACAGTATATAACTACATAGTATATTATCTGATACATGTGTATACTATACTATATGCTGTACAACGCTATACACTATTTAACTATGGTATACTGTAATCCATAAACAAAATGAACACATTATAGCGTATACAGTTATACTATACACTTGTACTAAACTATAAGTTAAATACAATAAAGTCATACTTTACAGACTTCCTATCATATCCTACATACTACAGTAAGTTATACTATAGAATATACTACTTTGGTATACTGTGAAGTCATACTGTACAGCCATTCTATACTATACTATACTATACAGTATATAACTATATTCAACTACATAGTATATTATCTCATTCATGTATGTACTATAGAATATACTACTTGGTTATACTCTACTATACTACACTATACTCTTGACCATATTAAATTACATTATACTACACTATACTATACTACACTACACTACACTATACTATATTATACTACACTATACTATACTGTACTATACTATACTATACTATGTTATACTATACTACACTATACTACACTACACTATGCTATACTAAACTACACTACACTACACTATACTATACTATACTATACTATACTATACTATACTACACTACACTATGCTATACTACACTACACTATACTACACTATACTATACTATTCTATACTACACTACACTATACTATTCTATAGTATACTACACTACACTATACTATACTACACTACACTACACTATACTATTCTATAGTATACTACACTACACTATACTATACTACACTACACTACACTATACTATTCTATAGTATACTACACTACACTATACTATACTATACTACACTACACTATACTACACTATACTATACTACACTACACTATACTACACTACACTACTCTATACTGCACTACACTATACTATTCTATAGTATACTACACTATACTATACTATACTACACTACACTACACTATACTATTCTATACTAT
>JAUCMX010000407.1:10000-14243 GCA_033459395.1 Hemibagrus guttatus | reverse complement strand
TGAGGATGGTGTGATGGTGTGAGGATGGTTGATGGTGTGGGATGGTATGTGGCGTGAGGATGGTATGATGGTGTGAGGATTTTAGGGTTAGGTTGGGGTTTGATGGGGGAGGTGTGTGGGATGGTGTGATGGTGTGAGGATGGTTGATGGTGTGAGGATGGTTGATGGGTGAGGATGGTATGATGGTTGAGGATGTGTGGGATGGTTGTTTAGGATGGTGTGATGGTGTGAGGATGGTATGTGGTGTGGGATGGTATGATGGTGTGGGTGGTATGATGGCGTGAGGATGGTATGATGGTGTGAGGATGATGTGAGGTGGTGGTGATGGTGTGAGGATGGTATGATGGTGTGAGGATGGTATGATGGCGTGAGGATGGTATGATGGGTGAGGATGGTATGATGTGTGAGGATGATGTGAGGATGGTGTGATGGTGTGAGAATGGTGTACACTGCAGCTGAAGGAAAATAAATTCTCAGTTTTAACAAAGCACATAAACACAGGGGAAGTGTCAGGAAAGACCTAATCACCCAAGACATCTCCTACCTAATTTAAGCATCTGCTCCTGGCCTAGGGCTTATCAGAGAGACTATAAAGAAGCTGAAGATGAAGGGCAGAAGCACAAGAGAGAGAGATGACAGATGAGGTGCAACTATTTTCCTAACCTATTCCTCTCTCTCTTATTCCTTGGCTGCTGGTGCAAAAATTGCTTATTAATGTTATGAGTCTTGCTTAGTAGAGTCTTGCCACTGAGTGGTCTCACAAAGCATGGAGTCCAATCTCAGAACAGTGTGTCAGTGAAGCATTAGAGTTTACTGAGAGGTTTCTGCCCAAGGTACCAGGAGCGTCAGTGAACTGTCTCTTTAACTATATCCATCTTCACGGAGGAGATCTGAAACTAGAAAGAAATCAGGACTAAGACTATGTTAGCTTTGTTCCTATCAGAGATCCTGGCCATAGTGAGGAAGATTATAAATGCTCAAGAACAGAGCTATGTTGTTATGGAACCATCTACAACAGCATCCTACTTCTGCAGATGAATCTATTCCTTCAGGTTCCTGCCATACCAGCAGATCAAGGGACCAGCCCTGGGATTGCACCACGAACCTTGTTGAGAACTCAGTGATAGTTAACATTACGTATTACTATCATCTGCTCCCAAAGACATAAGATAATCCTGCAAAGTCTCCAGTGTTGATTAAACAGGATCCAGACCAGGGTGAGTGGTGATTTAAGGATATCTGGTTTGTACCTGTCCTTCCAGGACAAGGATCTGGCTGAGGCTTTAGTGCCCGATCCTGACTATATGTTCCATCAGTATGTGGATGTGTGTGTGTGTGTGTGTGTGATGTGTGTGTGTGTGTGTGATGTGTGTGTGTGTGTGTGTGTGTGTGTGTGTGTGTGTGTGTGTGTGTGTGTGTGTGTGTGTGTGTGTGTGTGTGTGTGTGGTGTTCACTGTACTGTGTGAGCCGCTGGAGAAAAGCCAGACCATGTGTTTGACATTTAAGGTTGTCTAATAGGGAGAGTCTTCCTGACACTCGCTGGATTAAAGGCACTCCGATTTAACAGGTGGTGTAGATGAACAGAGCAGAATGTCGACTGTCGTTTGTTACGATGGTGATGACCTTAAAATCAATTCTGTATTTAATAGGAAGCTAGTAAAGGGAGGTCAGTATAACGGATATGCAGTTCCTGTTTCTGGAGGCGGAAATGTCACTTCCCTGCAGATCAGGTGTACAGACAAAGTTCTTATTCCTGCTCTTCAGTGTGGAAACACAATAGACACAACAGAACAGGAGCTACACACAACACTCCATAACCTGGGCACAAAGTCAGAGAGAGAGAGCGAGAGAGGGGGGGGGGGGAGAGGGAGAGGGGAGGGGGAGAGAGGGGGGGGGAGGGGGAGAGACATTCGAATAAATACAGAGAGAGAGAGAGAGAGAGAGAGAGAGAGAGAGAGAGAGAGAGAGAGAGAGAGAGAGAGAGAGAGAGACATTCGAATAAATACAGAGAGAGGGGAGAGAGAGAGACATTCAAATAAATACAGAGAGAGAGAGAGAGAGAGAGAGAGAGGGGGGGGGGGGGGGAGGGGGAGAGACATTCGAATAAATACAGAGAGAGAGAGAGAGAGAGAGAGAGAGAGAGAGAGAGAGAGAGAGAGAGAGAGACATTCAAATAAATACAGAGAGAGAGAGAGAGAGAGAGAGAAAGTAAATATAAACATTATAAAACTGGATCAGCAGACGATTCATCTGATGCCATTTCACACTGACTCTGATGAGTTGGCACAGATCTGAGTGTGTGTGTGTGTGTGTGTGTGTGTGTGTGTGTGTGCCCAAAGGCCGTTGGGGCAGGTTGCCATGGCGAGGGTGGTTGCTAAGTGAGATGGATGGGGTCTCACACACTCAAACAAAAACCCCTCGTTTACTGTCACACACATACACACACACCTCAGAACCTGTCACACACACTCCGCACTGTCATCTATCTCACAGTTAGCTAGCCTCACACACGTACACACACACACACACACACACACACACATGCAGAGCCTTGTGTTCCTGCTCAAAGGAATCCAAATGACTTCTTTTCTTTTCTGCTGCTCTTTTTCTCTCACATGCAAAGTGACCCTGTCACTTACACTCTGCCTGTCTGTCTCTCTTTGTCTCTCTCCAACTGTCTTGTCTGTCTGTCTTTCTCTTTCTGTCTTTCCTTATCTCACTGTCTCACACTCCATGGGTCTTTTTCTTACTTTTAACTGACTTTTCCTTATTCAGTTTCTCTTTTTCTCTGTCTTTCCTGGAAGACAGGTGATGTCACAAGGTGTCTGAGGTGTTAAGAGGGGAAGTGATGTCACCAGCTGAGATGTTTTTGAGGGGAAGTGATGTCAGCAGGTGGAGAGGAGAACAAACATCCCATAGAGAAGGCCCAGAGGAGCTCAAAGTCAGATGAACAGGGGGATTTCTATCAGAATCAGTACTGTCCTCCTCCGGGGTCAGGGAGTTCACAGACATTTAGCAGATGACTTGCACACTGGCATTTAGAAATAAATTCAGATAAACAAAGTCTGCCACTGAAATAGGGTAGAATAACACACGGGAACCTCAAGGAACCTCAAATATCTACAGAGTCAGCAGAACATTCTGCTGCATCAGGGAACTTAAATATCAGTTGGTCAGTGAAGCATGTTAATGGGTCAGAAATTTGAACAGCAATGAGTCAGGAACGCTGAACGCTGGGAAAAGTGCCAGAGAGATAAACGAAGTCAAATAGCGAGGGGTCAGAAATCTGAATTCAAATATCTGTGGAGTAAAAAAAACAGGCCATCAGATCAGGAAAGCATAGTCAGGGTACTCGAGCACTGATAAGGAACCAGCAGGAGAATGTGAGGAACCTGTACAGTCCCCTGAATGACTCCTGCAGATGGAACACTGCCAGTGTCTCAGGAAGCGTGGAGACGTGTTGAAGTGCTGAGCATGATTTGGAATAAAGCCTAGATCAGAGCAGGTGTGACCACAGCTATCATCAGTCAACTGTGAACATACCTTGAGTCTGGGAGACCAGTGGTCTTCTACTCTTTCTGGATGCAAGACGATCAGGAACCTCACCTTCCAGGGAGAACATGGAGCTGATGCAAGTCAGCCAAGCTGCTGGTTTGTTTGGACCTCCATCACAGAGCCATGGAGAATACAGTTACTTTAGTTGGTGCAACATGCGTCAACATCAACCACTGACCTCAGCACTGACCTGTTTAACCTCTGATCACCTCAGTACCACCCACATGACCTTTACCTGGGTTCTTCTACAGTAACCACAATGCTCATGTAAATTCATCCAGATAATGTTTTATTAAACACTCCACTGAACAACAGAAACGTGTTCCTCTTTAAAATGTGAAGGCGTAGATGTGGAAAGCTGCAGTGGAGATGAGACTTTACCTCCATAAATCACCTGCTCACTGAATCACCATGACGTTAGCATTACTTCACCTTTACGTCATCAGCTAATCCACCATCATCTTCCTCGGTCAGTGGATATTATTTACTAATGTTCTCATAAACGTGTTAGTGAGTCTCCTCTTTAAGGTGGAGGAAATCCTTGTCCTCCATTTACTTAAATCAAAGACAGATAAGTAGATAGTGTTCCTGTCTCCGTTAGGTCATGATCCATCTGTCACCATGGCAACAGGGTCATGGTAACAGACAGCTCAGTTGCAATTAGAGTCTTGCCAAATGAGCTGAGATC
>JAUCMX010000407.1:0-2500 GCA_033459395.1 Hemibagrus guttatus | reverse complement strand
AACATCATGAACATCCAGAACATCCAGAACATCATGAACATCCAGAACATCATAAACATCCAGAACATCATGAACATCCAGAACATCATAAACATCCAGAACATCATGAACATAAACATCCAGAACATCTAGAATGTCATAAACATCCAGAACATCCAGAACATCCAGAACATCATGAACATCCAGAACATCATAAACATCCAGAACATCCAGAACATCATAAACATCCAGAACATCATGAACATAAACATCCAGAACATCATGAACATCCAGAACATCCAGAACATCCAGAACATCATGAACATCCAGAACATCATGAACATCCAGAACATCATAAACATCCAGAACATCATGAACATAAACATCCAGAACATCTAGAATGTCATAAACATCCAGAACATCCAGAACATCCAGAACATCATGAACATCCAGAACATCATAAACATCCAGAACATCCAGAACATCATAAACATCCAGAACATCATGAACATCCAGAACATCATGAACATAAACATCCAGAACATCATAAACATCCAGAACATCATAAACATCCAGAACATCCAGAACATCATGAACATCCAGAACATCATGAACATAAACATCCAGAACATCATAAACATCCAGAACATCCAGAACATCATGAACATCCAGAACATCATAAACATCCAGAACATCCAGAACATCATAAACATCCAGAACATCATGAACATAAACATCCAGAACATCCAGAAGCGGTCAGCTCTGGTCTGTGATCTGTGAGAATAAACAAGCTGCTTTGGGAGACTCCAGAGTGGACATGTGGAGATGCAATGTGTTTGTTGTTACCTGAAATGTTCCCTGTAAAAGGTCAGTTTTTAATGAACATTTCGTCCACACTTCACACCAGAGCGCTGGTCCAGGACAGGAGACGCTGCTGAACTCGATGCTGGATGGTTTAGATTCAGTCACTGATGAAAATATTTTTTTTATGTTTCTCAGCTGGAGCTCCTGCCAACAGCACTGAGAGGAAAGAGTGAGTAATGTTCTGATTTCATTCTGTTGCTCTGTGGATATAAAAATGTTAAATGGTCAGTTTGATCCAAACTGAAAAAAAAGCAGATTAGTGAAAGAGGATGAGGGTTTTAATTCAGCTCCAAACCTCAGAAAGTGATCCTGGTCTGCTCAGCATCAGGAGCATCAGATGTTATAAATGACTTCATTGGGGAGAAGTTGTAATAGCTGCCAGGATAAAGGACTAACACTCTGCTGCAGTCATCTTTAGCTTGATGAATGCAGGCTAGTCTTTAGTCTTTAGCTCCTCTCAGTTCAGCCACATTTTAGTGTATTTAAACACAAAGTTTAACACTACACACATTAGTTCACGTGGAAGCTAACAGCGCTATTAATGAATGTTCTGATTGAAGTGTCCAGCTTTTTTGCTCTGGACTTTCTGTCGATGAAAAGGAAGAGAAGACTTTAGGAAATTATGACCATTACATCACCCCAAAATAAAAAGAATGATGAGACTCGAGGATCCAGAGGAGGGAAAAAGAAGATGGTGTTCATGTGGAAGTGTGTATATGAGAGTAATTACAGGTCACATGGTGTTCATGTAGAAGTAAGTATATGAGTGTAATTACAGGTCATATGGTGTTCATGCAGAAGTATGAATATGAGTGTAATTACAGGTCATATGGTGTTCAAGTAGAAATGTGTACATGAGTGTAATTACAGGTCATATGGTGTTCATGTAGAATTGTGTATATGAGTGTAATTACAGGTCATATGATGTTCATGTGTAAATGTGTACATGAGTATAATTACAGGTCATACGGCGTTCATGTAGAACTGTGTATTCGAGTGTTGTTACAGGTCATATGGTGTTCATGTTGAAGTGTGTATATAAATGTAATTATAGGTCATATGGTGTTCATGCAGAAGTGTGAATATGAGTGTAATTACAGGTCATATGGTATTGATGTGGAAGTGTGAATATGAGTGTAATTACAGGTCATATGGTATTGATGTGGAAGTGTGAATATGAGTGTAATTACAGGTCATATGGTGTTCATGTAGAAGTGTGTATATGAGTGTAATTACAGGTCATATGGTGTTCAAGTAGAAATGTGTACATGAGTGTAATTAGAGGTCATATGGTGTTCATGTAGAATTGTGTATATGAGTGTAATTACAGGTCATATGGTGTTGATGTGGAAGTGTGTATATGAGTGTGATTTCTGGTCATATGGTGTTTATGTAGAAGTGTGTACATGAGTGTAATTACAGGGCCCTATTGTGTTCATGTGGAAGGGTGTATATGAGTGTGATTACTGGTCATATGGTGTTTATGTAGAAGTGTGTATATGAGTGTAATTACAGGTCATATGGTGTTCATGTAGAATTGTGTATTCGAGTGTTGTTACAGGTCATATGGTGTTGATGTAGAAGTGTGTATATGAGTGTAATTACAGGTCATATGGTGTTCATGTAGAATTGTGTACATGAGTGTAATTAACAAGGT
>JAUCMX010000406.1:0-14258 GCA_033459395.1 Hemibagrus guttatus | reverse complement strand
GTGGGAAAAACTTGGGCAGGTTGAAAACAAGCCGTGAAAGCTGCATTTTGGATCATTTGCAGTGGGCGAATTCCCGTTCAGAGGTAGACCTGCCAGAAGAGAGTTGCAGTAGTCCAATCTCGAGATGACCAGAGATTGAACAAGCACCTGAGTAGCCTTTTGGGATAGAAAGGGCCGAATCCTTCTGATGTTGTACAGAAGAAACCAACATGAGCGTGTCACATTAGGACATGGGAAGAAAAGGATAGTTGATTGTCCATGGTTACCCCAAGGTTGCGAGCAGAGGCTGTAGGGGAAATCATGGAGTTGCTCAGAGATATTGCGAGGTTTTGGGGGCTGGGGATGGATCACCTGGAATTATCAGCAGCTCGGTTTTGCTGGGATTGAGTTTCAGCTGATGAGCAGTCATCCAAGATGAAATGTCCACCAGACACGCCGAGATCCAAGCAGAAGTCGTGGTATCTGAGGGAGGGAAGGAGAAGATAAGTTATGTGTCATCAGCATAGCAGTGTATGAAAAGCCATGTGAGGATATAACTTTGCCAAGAGAGTGAGTATAGAGGGAGAAAAGGAGAGGACCAAGCACTGAGCCTTGCGGGACACCAGTCGAGAGTCTGCGTGGAGCAGATGTCAATCCCTTCCATGTTACCTGATATGAGCGACCATCCAGGTAGGAAGCAAACCATTCCCATGCTGTTCCAAAAATTCCAAGACTCCTGAGGGTGGACAAGAGAGTCTTGTGGTTTACTGTGTCAAATGCTGCAGACAGGTGGAGGAGGATGAGGACCATGACAGTTTGGCTGATCTAGCAGCATGTAGTTTTCAGTGACTGCCAAAAGGGCAGTCTCTGTGGAATTGCTGCTTTGATGCCAGACTGGTTGGGGTCATGGAGGTTATTCTGCATGAGATAGTCAGACAGCTGATTACAAACAACACGTTAAAGGGAATTTTTAAAAGGGAATGAGAGAAGTGATACCGGTCTGTAGTTGCTGATGTCTGAGGGATCCAGAGCAGGTTTCTTCAGGATGGGGATGACCCTGGCTTTTTTAAAGGCAGTTGGAACGTGACCAGACATTAAGGATCCATTGATGACTGTGGTGATAAAGGGTAGGAGGTCAGGTGAGATGGTCTGGAGCATAGCTGAAGGGATTGGATCCAGTGGGCAGGTGGTAGGATTGCAGGACCGGGTAATTTGCAAAACCTCTTCTGCTGCCACAGTTGAGAGCGGGCGTCAGTGAAGGAGTAGCGGAGTGCTGATTGTGTAAATGTAGGTGAAGTTGGGAGAGACGTGAAGGTCTGGCAGATCCTCTCAATCTTCTCTGTGTAAAAAGAGGCAAAATCTTCGGCGGTCAGGGAGGATGGAGAAGGTGGAGCCGGAGGGTTGAGTAGTGACGAGAAATGTTGTGGAGTTTTTGGGGATCTTGTGCAGAAGTTTCAAGCTTTTCCTTGTAGAAGGAGGTCTTGGCAGAAGTCACGTCCAAGGAGAATTTGGACAGGAGCGTGCGATAAGAGATGAGGTCTGTGTCGAGTTTAGATTTCTTCCATTTCCCCTCGCTGCTGATCGTAGTTCTCTCCGATTGTTGCGAAGTACTCTGACAACCAAGGAGCAGGAGAAGAATTCTTCCTGCGTATAGTAGACAAAGGGCAGAGAAGGTCCATGGTTGAGGAAAGGGAGGAAAGCAGAGTGTCAGTAGCTGAGTCCGGGGGAAGGGAGGAGAAGGATTCATGGTCAGGAAGTGATGAAAGAGTGCAGGAAGCTACAGAGGAAGGAGAGATAGAGTGGAGGTTTTGGCGGGTGAGAGAGAGGTGCTGGGAGTTACGTTTAGGCAGAACAGGGAGAGTGATAGAGAAGGATACCAGGTGATGATCGGAGATAGTGGGGTAACAGTCATGTCTGTAGCTGGAGAAGGATGAGTGAAGACTAGATCCAGGACGTTTCCTTCCTTGTGTGTGGGAGGGCAGCTGTTGAAGGACAAGGGGGAATGAATTCAGAAGAGCCAGAAGGCCAGAAGAGTGAAGCTTGTCAGATGGGGGGGTTAAAAATCACCAAGGACTGTCAGAGGGGTGCTGTCAGAAGGGAAGACATTGAGGAGTGTGTCCATTTCATCCAAGAAGTTACCTAGGGGACCAGGGGGGCGGTAGATGACAATGATGAAGAGGTTGATTGGAGAGGTAACTGAAACTGCAGGGAATTCAAAAGAAGAGAGGGTTAGATGAGACAAGGGGAGAGGTGAGGTACACCATCTCTGTGACAACAGCAGACCTGTATCCCCCACCCCTGCCTGATTCTCGTGGTGAGTGAAAAAGTATAGGCAGAGGATAGAGCAGCCGGTGTAGCAGTGTTCTGTGGTGGTATCCAGGTCTCAGTTAGTGCCAGGAAATCAAAGGAATAGTGGGAGGCTAAAGCTGAGATGAAGTCAGCCTTCCTTACAGCAGACTGGCAGTTCCAGAGCCCACCTCCCACCACTGTTTGAGACTGAGACAAAAAGGGGAGGGTAGATGAGGTTTCTAGAAACATGACCTCTGCTTCGTGGATGAGAATACCTGCGTCTGTAAGAGGTAACAACAGAAATCGGTTTGAGGCACATGTCAGTGGTCTTGCAAAGTATGAAAAGTGAGACTAAGGATGTAAGAACAAGAAAACATATGACAATATACTTACTATTTAAGTGAGTAACAGGTATTGAAAAGGGCAAACTGCAAACCGCTACGGAGAACCTTCAATATAAATTAGTTAGCTCTGCCCACAATTCACACCCTAAGGGAGACCGAAACTATTCTTGATTAATCACCCGAGAAAACTAGGAAGCAAAGATCAACAAGCTATACAATAACAGTTCAAATAACAACTCTAAAACCCAAACCCACGTTAAACAAATCGTACACAAAAGTCGGAATCTTACCTTACCAGA
Organism: Hemibagrus guttatus; assembly: GCA_033459395.1. NCBI lineage: Eukaryota > Metazoa > Chordata > Actinopteri > Siluriformes > Bagridae > Hemibagrus > Hemibagrus guttatus. The sequence continues at coordinate 11,347 of JAUCMX010000406.1, read as the reverse complement.
TGGGAACAGATTCAAATGAAGAGTTAAAGCACACTGCCTTCTTCAAAGCCTTCCTGACTTCATCCTTTCTAATCTTATCTACTTTCTGTTCCACAGAGTTCACCCCTTCTACTCTTTTTTCCCTCTCATTTTCCTCATTCATCAGCCCCTCAAAGTACTACTTCCATCTCCTCTGTACACTCTCCTCACTTGTGAGCACCCTTCCATCTCTATCCTTAATAACTCTAACTTGCTGCATATCCTTCCCATCTCGATCCCTCTGCCTAGCTAACCTGTACAAGTCCTTCTGTCCTTCTATAGTACCCTAACCTAGTGTACAACTCGTCATATGCCTTCTGCTTGGCCTTAGACACCTCCCTCTTCACTCTGCGATGTAACTCCTTGTATTCCTGTCTATTCTCTTCAGTCCTGCCCATGTCCCCCCTCTTCTTGTCTAACCTCTTCCTCTGGATACTATCCTGAATTTCCCCTCATTCCACCCCCAAGTCTCCTTATCTTCTTTCCTCTTTCCAGATGACACATCCAGCACCCCTTTTTCCCTGTCTCCCTGATCACTTCTGCTGTAGTTTCCCAGTCATCTGGCAGCAATACCTGACCACCCAGAGCCTGCCTCAACTTCTGTCTAAATTTTCCCCACAACATTCCTCCTTTTTCAGCTTCCACCACTTGGTTTTCTTCTCTATCTCTATCTTTGACCTCTTCTTCTTACAGACCATCAAAGTCATCCTACACACCACCATCCTATGCTGTCTGGCTACACTCTCTCTCACAACCACTTTTTCAGTCACTAATCTCTTTTAGATTGCCTCTTTTTACATAGGATGTAGTCTACCTGTTCTCCTACCTCCACTCTTGTAAGTCACTCTATGCTCCTCCCTCTTCTGAAAATAAGTGTTAACCACACCCATGTCCATCCTCTTAGCAAAGTCCACTACCATCTGTCCTTCAAGGTTCTTTTCCTTAACTCCAAACTTACCCATCACCTCCTCATCACCTCTGTTCCCCTCACCAACATATCCATTTTCCAATTTCTGTAGGTAAACGGCAACTATGGCGGTCGTTGTTAACCCGGGCCTCGACCGATCCGGGATGAAATTCGTACTGAGATTCGCATGGTTAAATTTGGCAATGTTTTACGCCGGATGTCCTTCCTGACGCAACCCTCTCTATTTATCCGGGCTTGGGACCGGGACAGAAGTCACTGGACTGTGACCCCCCAATTTTGGCCCCCAAAAATTTCCTGGGGCTAAAAACCAAAAAACCAAAAACCTTTTAAAAAATTTTTACCCCCTTTTGTGGGAACGTTTTTTGGGAAAACCAAAAACTTTTGGTTTTTGCCTGGGAATGGTTTTTTAAATTTTGTTTTTTGAAAAAAATAAAAAAATAAAAAGGCCCCAAAAATTTCCAAAGGGTGGGAGGAAAAAGGGCCCCCCCCAAAATAAAATTTTATTGGTTTTTGAAAAAAAAGGCTAAATTTTTTTCTTTGTTTTTTTTGGTTAAAAAAACCTGGGGGGAAATTATTTGTGGGAAAAGTATTCAAAGGGACCCCTTTAATCGTAAAGAACATGTCTGTAGTGAGAGGTCGTGTAAACTCTGTGGTGAAAAACTAGATTCAGATACAGAGCATAACTGATTTATACAACCGCTAAAGAAAGAAGGCTAATACGAAATACATCTTTTATGATTTCGAGACTAGACAGGAAAACCCGGGAAAACATACTGTTAATTTTTTATGTTGTATGAATTATGGTGGTAAGGGGGTGGATGTTCAAAGGGGACGGGTGTGAAGCTGGGTTTTTTAAGACTTTCCGTCGCAACCATTTCAAAGGCTACACTTTTATTGCTTATAATGCTAGAGGGGGTTTGATTCCTACCTTTTGTTAAATCACTTGGTGAAAGAAGGAATCCCCCCCTGATATCAGTGCGCAAGGCGGGCAAATTCTGTGTTTCACAGATTCTGATTTTCGACAGAGCTACATTGATAGTCTGTCTTTCTTACCCATGAAGCTTAGCAGCCTTCCTAAAGCCATGGGGTTCTCAGAAAAAAAAAAAAGGATGTTTTCCTCATTTCTGGAACACCTTAGAACACCAAAACTACGTAGGTCCGTATCCCGAGCCTAAGTTTTACGGTGTGGATAGCATGATGCCTAAAGTCAGGGGAGATTTTTTCAAGTGGTACGCAACGGTGACTGATAAAGTTTTTAATTGTAACAAAGAGATGTTTGAATACTGCATGAATGAGTAGATATTTTGAGGCAAGGGTGTATAGCTTTCAGAAATGAAATTCTACAAAGTACAAAAGTTGACCCTTTTAAATGTATAACCATTGCATCTGTCTACATGAAAATCTTTAGAACCATGTTTCTATGTAAACAAGACAAAAACGTACCCAATTTGGTCACCCCGTCATCATTTATCGCGACTTTGAACTTTGGGAGAATTATTTCGGAATAATCCCTGCAAAAGTATTACCAGCTAGAGGTCTGTGGTCCCCCGTTCTTCCGTACCGTGTAAAAAGCAAACTCCTTTTCCCTCTGTGTAGAAAATGCTGTGAATGACGACAACAAACAAATCCCTTACAGGGACCTGGGCCTTATTGAAATTGCAAAGGCAGTCGAAAAGGGGTACAAAAATTTAAAAGTGTTTGAAGTCTGGCACTTTCCCAATAGGTCTAACAACCTCTTTACCGAATACATTAAAATGTTCCTCAAAACCAAACAGGAACGTTCAGGTTACCCATCCTGGGTAGTAGATGAAACCACAAAAAATACATACATTCAAAATTATAAGTGTAACGAGGGCATCAAGCTGGATCCAAATCACATTAGCGTCAACCCCGCAAAAAGATCTGTGGCTAAACTAGCATTAAACTCGTTGTGGGGCGAAATGTGTCAAAAACCGGACAGATCAAACACTACTTTAATCAGAGATCCTGGTGAGTTTTTTTCACTTTATGTTCTCGGATATCTACAATGTTAGCCATTTCTCTTTTCTATCGGGAAAATGTTGCTCTAAACTAGCCATGGGGGTCACAGTCCAGTGACTTCTGTGCCGGTCCCAAGCCTGGATAAATAGACAGGGTTGCGGGCAGGAAGGGCATCCGGCGTAAAACATTGCCAAATTTATCCATGCGAATCGTCAGTACTCTGAATTTCATACCAGATCGGTCGATGCCCGGGGTTTAAAAAACCCCCACCCCCTTGACCTACAGGGCGCCGGTGGAAATTGGGCTACTGTTGGTCGAAGAAGTAGAGGGGGGGAGGAGAGTGCACAGACAGAGAGAGAAGAGGAAAGGGGAAGCGTGTAGGACTGAGAATAGGAACTCTGAATGTTGGTACTATGACAGGGAAAGGTAGAGAGCTGGCTGATATGATGGAGAGAAGGAAAGTGGATATACTGTGTGTACAAGGGGACCAGGTGGAAAGGTAGCAAGGCTTGTAGGGATAGGAGCAGGATTCAAGCTGTTTTATTATGGTGTGGGGTAGTAAGAGAAATGGAGTAGGTGTGGTCCTGAAGGAGGAGTTTGTGAGGAATGTTCTGGAGGTGAAGAGAGTGTCAGACAGGGTGATGAGTCTGAAGTTAGAGATTGAAGGGGTGATGTTGAATGTTGTTAGTAGTTATGCCCCATAGGTAGGTTGTGAGTTAGAGGAGAAAGAGAGATTCTGGAGTGAATTAGATGAGGTGATGGAGAGTATTCCCACGGGTGAGAGAGTGGTGATAGGAGCAGATTTTAATGGACCTGTTGGTGAGGGGAACAGAGGTGATGAGGAGGTGATGGGCAAGTTTGGAATTAAGGAAAGGAACCTAGAAGGACACACGGTAGTGGACTTTGCTAAGAGGATGGACATGGCTGTGGTTAACACTTATTTTCAGAAGAGGGAGGAGCATAGAGTGACTTACAAGAGTGGAAGTAGGAGAAGACAGGTAGACTACATCCTATGTAGAAGAGGCAATCTGAAAGAGATTAGTATCCAGAGGAAGAGGTTAGCCAAGAAGAAGTGGGATATGGACAGGACTGAAGAGAATAGACAGGAATACAAGGAGTTACAGCGCAGAGTGAAGAGGGAGGTGTCTAAGGCCAAGCAGAAGGCATATGACGAGTTGTAAACTAAGTTAGACACTAGAGAAGGAGATAAGGACTGTTAGCTAGGCAGAGGGATCGAGATGGGAAGGATGTGCAGCAAGCTAGAGTTATTAAGGATAGAGATGGAAGGGTGCTCACAAGTGAGGAGAGTGTACAGAGGAGATGGAAGGAGTATTTTGAGGAGCTGATGAATGAGGAAAATGAGAGGGGAAAAAAGAGTAGAAGGGGTGAACTCTGTGGAACAGAAAGTAGATAAGATTAGATATGATGAAGTCAGGAAGGCCTTGAAGACGATGAACAGTGGAAAGGCAGTTGGTCCTGACGACATCCCGGTGGAGGTCTGGAAGTGGCTGGGAGAGGCAGCAGTGGAATTTTTAACTAGTTTGTTCAACAGGGTTTTAGAGAGTGAGAGGATGCATGAGGAATGGAGAAGAAGTGTGTTAGTGCCGATCTTCAAGAATAAGGGTGACGTGCAGAGTTGCAGCAACTATAGGGGGATAAAGTTGACAAGCCATACAATGAAGGTATGGGAAAGAGTAGTGGAAGCTAGGTTAAGGAAGGTAGTGGAAATTTGTGAGCAGCAGTATGGCTTCATGCCCAGAAAGAGCACAACTGATGCAATTTTTTCTCTGAGAATTTTGATGGAGAAGTATAGGGATGGTCCAAGGGAGTTGCACTGTGTGTTTGTAGACTTGGAGAAAGCGTATGACAGGGTGCCAAGAGAAGAGCTGTGGTACTGTATGAGGAAGACAGGAGTAGCAGAGAAGTATGTCAGAGTGGTGCAGGACATGTATGAGAGGAGCAGGACAGTGGTGAGGTGTGCTGTAGGTCAGACAGAGGAGTTCAAAGTGGAGGTGGGACTGCATCAGGGATCGGCTCTGAGCCCCTTCCTATTTGCTATGGTGATGGACCAGTTGTCAGAGGAGGTCAGACAGGAGTCTCCTTGGACAATAATGTTTGCAAATGACATTGTGATCTGTAGTGAGAGCAGGGAGCAGGTGGAGGAAAACCTGGCAAGGTGGAGGTTTGCGCTGGAGAGAAGAGGAATGAAAGTCAGTGGTAGTAAGACTGAGTACATGTGTGTGAATGAAAGGGAGGGAAGTGGAACAGTAAGGTTACAGGGTGAAGAGGTGAAGAAGGTACAGGAGTTTAAGTACTTGGGGTCAACAGTCCAGAGTAATGGAGAGTGTGGGAAAGAGGTAAAGAAGCGAGTGCAGGCAGGTTGGAATGGGTGGAGAAAGGTGTGGGGAGTTCTGTGTGATAGGAAAATATCAGCGAGAATCAAGGGGAAGGTGTACAGGACAGTGGTGAGAGCGGCCATGATGTATGGTTTAGAGACAGTGTCACTGAGGAAGAGACAGGAGGCAGAGCTAGAGGTAGCAGAGCTGAAGATGTTGAGGTTCTCTTTGGGAGTGACAAGATTGGACAGGATTAGGAACGAGTACATCAGAGGGACAGCTCATGTTGGACATTTGGGGGACAACGTTAGGGAGGCCAGATTAAGACAGTTTGGACATGTTCAGAGGAGGGAGAGTGAGTATATTGGTAGGAGAATGTTGGACATGGAGCTGCCAGGCAGGAGGCAAAGAGGAAGACCAAAGAGGAAGTGTATGGATGTAATTAATGAGGATATGAAGCTAGTGGGTGCAAGTATTGAGGATGCAGAAGATAGGGATAGGTGGAGAGAGATGATTCGCTGTGGCGACCCCTGAAGGGAAAAGCCAAAACAAGAAGAAGAAGAAGAAGATCGGATGAGGTCGCTCTCACACAGTGGCGTTATAAGGATGACAGAATGATTAAACCAGGGAATGCTAACGTGTTCATAGGAATTTTCACTACAACATACGCAAAACTTGAACTATACAATCTGATGGACCAATTAAATCAGCGTTGTTTATACACAGACACAGACAGCGTCATTTTTAAAAGTAAAGAAGGTGATTGGGTACCTCCTTTGAGTGATCATTTGGGGCGAGCTAGATCACGGTGATCAAATTATTAGTTTGTCAGTGCCGGTCCAAAAACCTACGGTTACAAAACTAAAACAGGAAAAACAAATATGAAAGCTAAAGGTATTACTCTAAGTCATTCCAATTCTGAAGTTATCGATTTGAAATCGCTGATAGAGCTGGTAGACGGTCGAGTGAAAAATCCAGATCAACCCGTTCAACTTATAACATCGCATAACCGAATCATTCGAGATAAAAGAGGGTTTCATTTGAGAAATCAAACGCAGATTAAAAAGTTCAGGGTTGTGTATGACAAACGTGTTTTATTACCTGATTTCACAACTCTCCCTTACGGTAATTAAGACTGTTCACGTTTATATGTGCATATGTATGCATTTATATATGTATAAAGTTCATTTTGTTTGATCGCTAGTCATGGAAAATATGAATGCGATCACTTTTGATGCGAGGTTACAACTGCCGTTTTCATGTATAGTGTGCGGACCAAGTAATAGCGGTAAATCTTTTTCTTTTTTTATCAAAATGCTGTTGGAAAACTGTAAAGAAGTATTGTCAAGTGTACCTGAAAATATTGTGTGGATTTATTATTGCTGGCAACCTATGTGATGACCAAAATAAAAATACATTTTCTTCAAGGAATCCCTGATTCATTATGTGATGATGAACTGTTTCCTCTTAGCAAGACAAACTTATTGGTAATAGATGATTTAATGGCGTCAGCCAGTAAAAACGAGGAAGTTGAGAAGGCTTTTACAAAATACACACATCACAGAAATCTTAGTGCCATCTATCTGGTTCAGAATTTGTTTTTTCAAGACAAGACTAGTAGAACAATCAACTTGAACACCAACTACATGGTTCTTTTTAAAAATCCTAGAGATAAATTACAAATCAGCGTACTAGCTCGTCAAATGTATCCGGGTAACAGCAAGTATTTTTTAGAATGTTTTCAAGATGCCACAGCTAAACCTTAAGGATATTTAATTGTGGACCTAAAATCAAATACACCAGAAGACTTGCGGCTTCAGTCCGGGGTGTTACCACAAGAAAAACCGGTTGTGTATGTTCCGAAGAAGAAGAAGAACAAAAAACTTTAAAATAACTAAAACAATGTCTATTCGTTTGAAAAAAAAAAACACCTTCCTTTATTGAAAACATTACACCGATCAACACCCTGTCAAAGAAAGTATATACTGCGTGACGCACCAGGATCTCATTATCAGCATATGTGAGCTAGCCTTAAACGTACTCAGAGGAAACATTCCACTAACTTCATTGCAGTACCGGAAATAAGAAATAAATAAAAAAACAATAAATAAAAAAAAGCGTCTGTTGAAACCAAAAGGACAGTTATTAATCAAACCGGTGGATTTCTTCTCCCGCTGCTGAGTGTGGCAGGATGAATCATGTCATCTTATTGGTTGGTTGGAGTATAGTTGGTAGACCAATCGGGTGATAGTAGCTGTACTAGTTAAGGACCCTTATTTTGACAGGTCTTTTCTTGGCATTTTTGTTTCCGTTCTGATTCCCTTTCAGTTTAATTTAGAGCGGGCTGGTGGCGTGTGGTGGATTCACGAGCAGGTATGTTTTGGTGTTTAAATCTTTTGACTGTTTTATTTGTGGTATTTATTGTGTGTTGCTTTCGGTAATAGCAGCCGGGGCATGTGTGTGTGAATGCTGGTCGCTAGACTGATCTGCGGCACCGGTAGTGAGTAACCATACAGCTGCGAGCCTAGTGTTTAACATCAATCGTAAGTATGCCGCTCTTGTCTTTTATTTGTGATTTTTCTGAATTTTTAGACTAATTCTCATATTCCTTGGTTAAAGGGAAGGGGAACACTAAAGTCCGGTTCCTAGCTAGTGACTTCATGTGACGCCGCTGCTGTTTTGCTTACGGATATATTTCTGGTTTTTATCGCGTCATCGACGGTCATCTGTGCTGTGTACTGCTCTGCTGCTTTGCGAGTCCCCGGGGCTGTTAAAGTGGGCTTCGGATGTGCGTCCGCAAGGCTGCCTACTGGTTGAGCTTTGGGACTTAATTTCTTTGGCCTATGTGATGTCCTCTGGAAGCCTGAGTGTCAGAGCTACTACAGTGTTTTGTTTATTTTTCTATTTGTTATAATTTCTGATTAAAATTTCCGTTTTAATGCTCTTTCTTATTTTTCCCAGGGCCAGTGAGGACGTGTGTGGAACTGGGGAGGCTAGTTGCTTCCTTCTGTGGTGTTTCAGTGTGCTGATACAATTTCCCTTTGGTGGGTATGCGCGGTGTTTGCTTTGGTGTGAATTGAGGTGGGTTTTGGATGACCTCCTGAAGCTGCAGCTGGCCTGCCTGGTTCCCACTAATCCTTTCCCTGAAAACTATATTCTGCCATTGTGGATGTTTTGTGAGAGAGTTTATCAATGCTTGTGATTTTATAATAAACACAATTTTTGTATTGGTACCCACGTCTCTCAATTCTTTGCCTTCAGTTGGTGAAGCTGATCTGTGTGTCTTTCTTTTGATGGGAGTTGTTTCCCTGGCTCTCCCACCAGGGTGGCGTAGTCGGATAAAATTTGAAGGGTGATTAACACATCTCTCCATTTTGGCGTAGTCGGCAGGATTTAAACTGTGTGTGTGTCTCCTTTCTACCATTTCTGCCACATGAGAATAGCTGTGTCTTTTTTTATAAATAGTTTATTCGCTTCTCGTAACAGTTAACATGGAGACGGCTGAGAAAATGTACTTGGTCCCCCAGCACCAACTTGATAAGCTTAGAAACATCTCTACGGATAAAGAAAGCTTAAGAAAGACTGTTGAAAACAACTTAGACGATGTAATACGTATGATTTTGTCACGAACAGATCTGAATGAATATGAGAAGGCAAAACTCTACACGGTGACCCTGCAAAAGTTTTTAAACTTGGTTAAACTAGGAGAGCAGGAAACAACTCAACTGACTCTGTCCCTGCCTAAAATAATGGATAGTAAAACTGAAGCAGCAGCGACTGAAGTTACGCATCCTATCAAAGATGAAGTCGTACAAGAGGTACTTGCTAACGTAGCCTCAAGGAGTAAAACAAATGCTTCATACATTATGGAGAAAATCTTAAAATCAGGGGATGTTGCTTCATGGAATGATGGAGAATTTATTTTTTAACGGAAACACTGTCAAAGGATCTCACATGGTGGACCTTCTTAGAAATCTCACGGCCCCTCATAATGTTTCAGACGACCGGAGGCCATTAGGATATACAGAATTATTGCATACTGTAGCTAACCTAAATATACCTTTTTCAACCATACCTAACGGGGGTTAAAATAGCAGTCATAAAATAATCTAAAGATCCTTCTCAAGTCGTTTCCCATTCGCCACCCCCTAAAAGCAGAGATAGCTCTTGGACCCCTGACAGAGTTTCACCCGTTCTTAACCGACCTATCTGGATAAATTTTGAAATGACATTCGAGGGACTACGGATGATGAAATGTATTTGTCACACTTTATTTCATTAAATTAACTTCGCATTGTGTATTATGATACATTTATCAATAAATTAACGTTACATTGTAATTTGATACAATTTAATTAAATAAAATAACTTTTTAATAAGAAATATCTAGTGCTGCATCATGATTAAATAGTATACTACACGTGTGAATGAAACATTTCCAAAGAGTTAACACATTGAACACAGCTAAATGTTTGCTTTTTATTTACTCTAGGGTATGTATATATATATATATATATTTATTTTTATTTTTATTTTACTTTTTAAATCTTTGCTATACATAGACATAATATGGTTAAACGAAAAACCTTTAGCTCTATGACACAGAAAAAATACACAGTGTTGTCCACAACAAACTGAAGTAAAATTCTGAACCTGTGTAGGGTTGTATTTTATATCGCGACAGTTCTTTCTCAAAAAGTAATGAATAGAATCAGGAAAGAGTTCATAGTCTGGCGCGTTTCCGTACGAGTCAAAAAACTCCCCCGAGGTTTCATCATTAAGACATAAAGCTATCCAATGCTCGCCCGGCATGTGTCTTGGATGTGTATTCACGATGAACAAGATTAAAAGATTAAAGATTAAGATTAAGATTAAGATTAAGATTAAAAAGAAACGAAGATGGGGTTGTGTCTTTTGTGAAAGATAGAAAGATATTGTGAAAGATATACCCTTTTTTAGGCAGGGACAGAGTCAGTTGAGTTGTTTCCTGCTCTCCTAGTTTAACCAAGTTTAAAAACTTTTGCAGGGTCACCGTGTAGAGTTCTGCCTTCTCATATTCATTCAGTTCTGTTCGTGACAAAATCGTACGTATTCCATCGTCTAAGTTGTTTTCAACAGTCTTTCTTAAGCTTTCTTTATCCGTATAGGTGTTTCTAAGCTTATCAAGTACATTTTCTCAGCCGTCTCCATGTTAACTGTTATGAGAAGAAAACTACTTAAAAAATTAAACTACTTATAAAAGGCACAGCTATGCTAAGCAGCGGGAGAAGAAATCCACCGGTTTGATTAATAACTTTCTTTTTGGTTTCAACAGACGCTCTTTTATTCGCAAAAAGTTTGATCCATTTTTTCTGTTTTTTAATTTCCGGTACTGCAATGAAGTTAGTGGAATGTTTCCTCTGAGTACGTTTAACGCTAGCTCACATATGCTGATAATGAGATCCTGGTGCGTCACGCAGTATATACTTTCTTTTACAGGGTGTTGATCGGTGTAATGTTTTCAATAAAGGAAGGTTTTTTTTTTTTCTCAAACGAATAGACATTGTTTTAGTTATTTTAAAGTTTTTTGTTCTTCTTCTTCGGAACATACACAACCGGTTTTTCTTGTGGTAACACCCCGGACCGAAGCCGCAAGTCTTCTGGTGTATTTGATTTTAGGTTCACAATTAAATATCCGTAAGGTTTAGCTGTGGCATCTTGAAAACATTCTAAAAAATACTTGCTGTTACCCGGATACATTTGACGAGCTAGTACGCTGATTTGTAATTTATATTTTTAAAAAGAACCATGTAGTTGGTGTTCAAGTTGATTGTTCTACTAGTCTTGCCTTGAAAAAACAAATTCTGAAACAGATAGATGACATTAAGATTTCTGTGATGTGTGTATTTTGTAAAAGCCTTCTCAACTTCCTCGTTTTTACTGGCTGACTCCATTAAATCATCTATTACCAATAAGTTTGTCTTGCCAGGAGGAAACAGTTCATCATCACATAATGAATCAGGGATTCCTTGAAGAAAATTTTTTTTTATTTTGGTCATCACATAGTGTAGCTGCTGTCAGAGGCAACTCTAATATATTTCAGTTC
>JAUCMX010000405.1:0-14260 GCA_033459395.1 Hemibagrus guttatus | reverse complement strand
TGAATTTATTAAATTAATTAAGATGATATATAGTGACATTGAAAGTATTGTAAATGCCAATTCTGGTTTAAGTGCTCCTTTTGGAGCTAATAGAGGGATAAGACAGGGGTGTTCCCTGTCACTGATGTTATATTCTATAATTGAGCCTTTTTTACTCAGATTGAAAACAGTTATAGCGAGTGTTACACTGTATGGTGAACAGAAACTGTATTTGTCTGCATATGCAGATTATGTAATGGTGGATGTTATGGGGAAAGGTGATGTGGAAGGAATGAAAATGGTCATGGAGAAGTATGGAAAATTATCATCAGCTAAGGTGAATTGGAGTAAATGCTCTGCTTTAGAGATAGCTGGGTGGAAGGAGGAGAAACCTTGTTTGCCAGGGGGATTAAAGTGGGTTTCAAGTGGAATCAAGTATTTAGGAGTTTTTTTGCATGATGAGCAGCATGTTAAAAAATTTGGGAGGGGGTAATAGAAATGATTGAAGGAACACTAGGAAGGTGGAAATGGCTACTCCCTAGAATGTCATATAGGGGGCGTGCACTTATAATGAATAATGTGGTGACGTCTACCCTGTGGCATCGGCTGGCATCGCTTGAACCACCTATGGGGTTGTTATCAAAGATACAAGCATTAATTGTTGATTTTTTCTGGAACAAGATGCACTGGGTTCCACAATGTGTTTTTTGCTTTTACCGAGAGATGAAGGGGCAAGGGCTTGTTCATCTAGAGAGTAGAAAAACAGCTTTCAGGTTACAGTTTGTGAAGAAGTTCCTTTATGGGGAAAATAACACATGGAAGGCTGGAGCAAGTCTCATATTAGAGAGAGTGGGGGGAATGGGGCTTGCTAAAAATCTTTTTTGGACCAAGTGTGTAAGTCACTCTATGTATGATATGTGACTTGTGTAAATAAAGTTTTGTGAAAGTCAAAAGTGTCTCTCTCACTCTCTCTCTCTGTCTCTCTCTCTCTCTGTCTCTCTCTCTCTCTCACTCTCTCTCTCTCACTCTCTGCGCATGCGCGGCAGAGAAGCAAGTGTGGCGTGTAGAGCATGTGAGAGCAGTTGGCGTTTTGCCAATTTTTTGGCACTAAAGTGCTTTTTTTCCGTGAAATATCTCGGATTATTTATTTATTTTGTGTGTGTGTGCGCGAAGAATAACTGCGTGTGTGTGTGTGTGTGTGTGTGTGTGTTTGTGAGCAGGTGTGTGTGTGTGTGTGTGAGCAGCATGTCGGTGAAGCATGGTCATGGCGGAACCGAGCACGACGGTGTGTGAGAGGTTGACTCGCCGGCACGGTGTGTGTATAGTGTGTGCGGCGAGTGTGGAAGATTGTTGTCTTGCAGTCTGTAACATGGTGGGGCATGAGGACATTGTCTCTGCCTCAAGAATGAACAGTGCTATTGTGGTGTTCCTGAATGATGTGGAGAAAGTAAGAAAACTGACCCAGAATGGTATTGTCGTCAATAATGAGATGATATTGGTTTCTCCCCTCAGTTCCCCAGCTAAGAAAGTTATGCTGTATAATGTCCCTCCTTTTATTTCTGACGAGGCTATTGGTAAAGAGCTGTCTCGGTACGGACGAATGGTCTCCCCCATTAAGAAGATCCCCCTTGGCTATAAGTCCCCACTGGTGAAACAGTTGGTTTCTTTCAGAAGAATGGTTTTTATGGTGTTTAAAGAAGGTGTCAGTGAGCTGAACATTGTTTTTAAATTCACTGTTGAAGGCTTCGACTACAACATCTTTGTTTCTTCTGATACAGACATTAAGTATATTAAATGTGGCCAGACTGGACATCTTGCTCGGGCCTGCCCTGAGAGGCAGAGTGACCCCAGTGTTTCTGAGCGACTGGGGCAGGACTGCCGGCTGCCGAGGGCCCCGGAGCTGCTGCTGCACCAGACCTGACGGAGAGTGTTCCCCAAGCCCAGTCTGCAGCCCAGAAGCCCACTGGAGCTACACCGGCCCTGGAAAAGCCACGCACGTCCAAACCGGCCGCGGCAGAGTCACGCTCGGCTCGTCCGGACCAGAAGAAGCTGTGGTTTACTGAGAAAAGCTCAGTGGGTTCTGGAGCAGTGCTGGAGTTGCCTGCACTGACAGAGGCGGGCGCGGAGGTGCAAGGCAACCGCATGGAAACACCGGACACTACACCAGTGCAGGGGGACAGGGGAGACGTGGACATGGTGGATGAGCCCGTTTTTAAAGTACCGAATAAAAGGAAAAAATAAGGTAACGGACAAGGGGAAAAAGCAGGCTAGAAAAGAGATGAAGGTGGAGGAACGAGAATCGGACAGTGATGACTGCATCTCAGACTTGGTTTTACCTTTCGATTCTCAGGAGGAACAGATTAATGTCGTTTATAGCGCAGAGGACATTAAAGAGTTTTTAAGGAACACCAAATGGCAGAAGAAAGTTGCACTAGAAGAGTTTTTCCCTGACCGCAAACAGTTCATTCACGATGTTAAGTTCTTCAGAAGAGAAGGAGCCTTTGTCGATGTAGAAATTTTCCATCTGAAGAAACTGATAACTAGAGTGAATAGGGAAAACTCTGACGATGAGTAATGTGTGGTGTTTTTTATGTTAGAGTGGTTTTTACCCTCTGTTTGGTTTTATGTATTTTATTTATTTTAATGATTGGAGTTAATATTGCGAGTTTAAATATTAATGGAGCAAGAGAGCAAAATAAGAGAGCTAAACTCTATGGACTTTTAAAGCAGAAGCACATTGATGTTGTCATGCTGCAGGAAACCCACAGTGATACCAGCAATGCTGCTGATTGGATGAAGGAGTGGGATGGGTTGGTGATTTTAAGCCATAACACATCACTCAGTGGTGAAGTCGCCTTGCTCTTTGCTTGCAATTTTATCCCTTGTTCTTATTCATTTGAAGAGATTTTAACTGGGAGGCTTTTAAAAGTGAAAGCTTTTTATGAGAATGAGGTTTTAGTTTTTATCTGTGTGTACACTCCCACCAGTGCAGTGGAGAGGATGATTTTTTTTACACACATTGAGCAATGTTATTGCTGACTGCGACACTGCAGATATTTTAATTCTGGGTGGAGATTTTAACTGTACTACGGATGATCTGGATCGGAACCACGCAGAACCTCACGTGGCTTCCCGTAAGCGTCTGTGGGAGGTGATGGAGGCCTACAAGTTAAGTGACATATGGAGAACTCTTAATAAGAACAAGAGACCGTACACGTGGGCCCATGCCATAGACAACTCACTCTCCCTGGCAAGACTAGATCACTTTTATGTTTTTAAACACCAGCTAACGCTTTTTACACAGTGTTTTTATTGTTCTAGTAGGTATCTCTGACCATAGCATGGTACAGTGTACTATCACCTAAAGAGAACGTTAAACCTAGGAGTGCCTACTGGCATTTTAACACTGCACTTTTAGAAGACGCTAATTTTAGAGAGTCTTTTACTTATTTATGGAATTGTTTTAAATCAGAGAAGGCAGCTTTTAGCTCATTTCAGCTGTGGTGGGATGTGACTAAAGCACAAATCAAAGTTTTTTTGTCAACCATACACTCTCAACGTCACAAGAGACATTGTTATACCTCTGAAAGCTCTGGAGATAGAAATAGTGGAGCTCCAGCGTTTGGAGGCCACCGGAGATCGAGGGCATATTGAAGCCCTTAAAAGTAAAAAAGCCAAAATGAACGACCTGTTAGACATTACAGCACAGGGGGCGCTGGTCCGCTCATGCTTTAAAAGCGCAGCCGAGATGGACGCTCCTTCTAAGTTCTTTTTCAGTTTAGAGCAAAAGAATGGACAGAAAAGCTTCATACATGCTGTGCGAACAGAATCAGGGGATCTCTTATCTGAGCCCACTGAAATTCGCAAGCAGACAGTAAGCTTTTACTCAAATCTGTACAGCAGTGAGTCAGGGGCACAAGTGGTGGAGGACAGCTTCCTCGTGGGCCTGCCAAAGCTCTCTGAGCGAGCGGCCAGAGAGTTGGACAGGGAGCTGTCGCTGGAGGAGCTTAATGAGGCTCTCCAGAGGATGGAGAATGGATGGGCGTCAGGTATAGACGGTCTCCCGGCTGAGTTTTACAAGGCTTTCTGGGTTGTCATAGGGCAGGATGTGCTGGATGTCCTATGGGACAGTATACGGAGAGGTGAGCTCCCATTGAAATGCAGAAGGGCCGACCTGACCCTGCTGCCGAAAAAGGGAGACCTGACACACCTGAAGAACTGGCGCCCTGTCTCACTACTGTGCACTGACTGCAAGCTGCTCTCAAAAGCATTAGCCTCGAGACTGACTAAGGTAATGGAGCGGCTCATTCACCAGGACCAGACGTACTGGGTGCCTGATAGGTCCATATTCCATAACGTGTACTTGGTTTGTGACATTTTGGACGTCTCCAGGCTATTGGGCTTGAAGACTGATTTGATTTTCCTAGATCAGGAAAAGGCTTTTGACCGGGTTGAGCATGAATATTTGTGGAAGGTGCTGGAAGCCTTTGGGTTCAACCCAGGTTTTGTAGCCATGATTAGGGTGTTGTACTGTGAAATTGAGAGTGTACTGAAGGTTAATGGTGGTTTATGTGCCCCTTTTCGAGTGTACAGAGGGATCAGGCAGGGCTGTTCCCTCTCAGGCATGTTGTACTCTCTGGCAATTGAACCTCTTTTAAACAAGTTAAGGAGTCATCTATCTGGTTTTAATATTCCACACGCTAATGCCTCAGTATATTTATCAGCTTATGCAGATGATCTGGTAGTCATGATAAACACACAAGAAGATGTGAATGTTTTAACTGCTATTTTAAATGACTTTCAGATTTTATTCTCTGTCAAGGTTAACTGGACAAAGAGTGAAGCCATTTTAGTTGGGGAGTGGGGAGGTGGGCAACCTTCACTACCAGGAGGCTTAGCGTGGAAAAGAGGTGGTTTTAAATACTTGGGTGTCTACCTGGGGACCAATGAGATTTTAAACAAAAACTGGGAAGGTTCTGTAGAGCACGTGAAGGGCAGACTGAGCAGGTGGAAGCGGCTGGTCCCGAAGATGTCTTACAGGGGGCGAACGCTGGTTATCAACAACCTCGCCACATCGTCCCTCTGGCACAAGCTGGCATGCGTGGATCCACCGCCGAACCTGCTAGCGAACATCCAGGCCCAGTTGGTGGACTTCTTCTGGGACAGTCTACACTGGATTCCACAGAGTGTTCTCCACCTGCCGAAAGAGGAAGGAGGTCAGGGGCTGGTCCAGCTATCTAGCAGAGCCTTCCGACTCCAGTTCATCCAGAGACTCCTCACTGGACCCAGAGACCTAGTATGGAGAGCAGCAGCCAGTGGATTATTATGCACAGTTAAAGGACTGGGTCTGGACAGAGCTTTGTTTTTAATGGACACCAAAATGCTGGACATTTCTGGATTACCAATGTTTTACCATGGACTTTTTAAGATCTGGAATGTTTTTAAAAAACAAAACAAGGGCTGTCGAACAGTACACTGGCTGCTGGAGGAGCCTCTGGTATACGGCGGGCGACTGGACATCTCCGGTGTGACCGTCCCTGCACTGTCTAGAACACTCGTCTCCTCTGGCATTGTGACGGTCCAGGAGCTCGTGAACGTCGCGGGGTCAGATTTGTCAAGGGCAGAGGACCTGGCAGCGCGTATGGGACTGCGGTCCCTGCGTGTTGTCAATCAGCTCCTGCACCGCTGGAGATCTGCACTTACATCAGAGGAGCGTGTTCAGCTGATGGACTATCAACGTACAGGGACTGGTCCTACAGAGGACAAACCCTTTCCCCGGCTGAACATTGCTCCTGACCTTGACGGGTGTGCAGGCCCCCTCCTGGAGTGCCAGAGCGAAGGGGAGATGGACTTTTGGTCAGTGTCAGGGAAGCTGCTCTACAGAGCCTGTGTTAAGGTGTTAAACAAGAAAAAGCTGAGTGGGAGGGTAGACACCCCATGGAGAAGTGTTCTGGGTTTTAATGATGATATTAAACCAGAGTGGAGGGCACTGTATAAACCACCATTAACCAAAAGAGCTGCCGACCTCCGATGGAGGATTTTACATGGTATTATCTCTGTGAACTCTTTTATCTCTGTTTTAAACCCTGATGTTTTACATGACTGTCCGTTCTGTTCACAGAGAGAAACTGTTTTTCATGCTTTTATTCATTGCTCCAGGTTACAGTCACTGTTTGTGTTTTTACGGAGCATTTTAAGGTCTTTTAATGTTGATTTTACTGTTCAGTGTTTTATTCTTGGTTTTAAGTACATCAGGAAACACAGGTTCAGGTGCCAACTGATCAATTTTATCTTTGGTCAGGCAAAAATGGCAATATACCTGAGCCGAAAAAACCGGGTAGCACAAAACACTGACTGCGAGGCCACAAGAATTTTAAAGAGGCTGATCAAGTCAAGAATTTTAATTGATTTTAATTTTTACAAGAGTATGAATGATTTGGACATGTTTAAGTGTGTGTGGTGCTGTGAGAATGCTGTGTGCTCTGTTGCAGAAGGAGATCTCAACTTTGCAGCAGAGCTAAACTAATCATCACTCCTGTTTAAACTCATTTATTGAAAGTATTTGAATACATTCTCGTTTATTTATTTATTTACTCATTAAGTCACTCTGTGTATGATATGTGACTTGTGTAAAAGTTTTGTGAAAGTCAAAAGTCTCTCTCTCACTCTCTCTCTCTGTCTCTCTCTCTCTCTCTGTCTCTCTCTCTCTGTCTCTCTCTCTCTCTCTCTCTCTCTCTCTCTCTCTCTCTTCTCTCTCTCTCTCTCAAAATTCAATTTCAATGCAAGGAGCTTTATTGGCATGACAAGTTGTACATGTATTTCCAAAACATTTAAAAGGGTAAAGATGCAAAAAGAAATTACAAAATCAACAAACAAATAAAAAAAAAAAAAAACCAACTAATAAATAAATAGCAAAATGAAAGTATACAATCTCTAGGCATGAGTAACTGAGTCTGTATCTGCCCCTCTCTATACGCAGGCTGTGGTCACTGAGTCTGTATCTTCCAATCTCTATAGCCAGGGTGTGGTCACTGAGTCTGTATCTGCTCCTCTCTATAGCCAGGCTGTGGTCACTGAGTCTGTACCTGCCCCTCTCTATAGCCAGGGTGTGGTCACTGAGTCTGTATCTGCTCCTCTCTATAGCCAGGCTGTGGTCACTGAGTCTGTATCTGCCCCTCTATATAGCCAGGCTGTGGTCACTAAGTCTGTATCTGCCCCTCTCTATAGCCAGACTGTGATCACTGAGTCTGTACACTCAGGTACTCTGCTGTTGTGTATTCTCTATTTAGCACCAAATAACATTGTAGCTTACTTTGTTTTTGTGTTGTTTCAGTCCAGTAAGTTAGATAATATTCTTTGTGTGTTAATCATTTGGTTGGGCCGGATTCTGTGGATGAGGTGGTCAGTGTCCTGAGGCTGGTTAGTGTTAGTTGGATTAGTTTGTTTCTGGAGCCTCAGGACCAGCTGAATAAGGGGGCTTTTTTGATGTTGGCTTCATGGTTTTTAAGTGCTTTAAAATGATAAGAGGCGGGGTCACTCGATTTCAGAGGTTTCCAAAATTTAATGGCTCTTTTCTCCATGTGGATTAATAGTGTATTGTCCTAATTCTGCCCTGCATGTGTTGTTAGGTGTGTTCCTCTGTACCCTGAGGATGCTCTTACAGAACTCTGCATGTAGGGCTTCCACTGGGTTTTTGTCCCATTTGTGGAATTCCTGATTTAGGAGAGGACCCCAGACTTCACTGCCATACAGTGCAATAGGTTCTATAACTGAGTGGAATATTTTGAGCCAGATTCTAACTGGGATTTGAACTGGAATAGATTTATTAATGGCATAGAAAGCCCTTCTTGCTTTCTCCCTCAGTTCATCCACAGCCAGCTTGAGATTCCCATTTGCACTGAATTTCAGCCCGAGGTATGTGTAATTAGTGAA
Organism: Hemibagrus guttatus; assembly: GCA_033459395.1. Lineage (NCBI taxonomy): Eukaryota > Metazoa > Chordata > Actinopteri > Siluriformes > Bagridae > Hemibagrus > Hemibagrus guttatus. The sequence continues at coordinate 6,349 of JAUCMX010000405.1, read as the reverse complement.
ATGATCAATTTTGGTCACACCGAGGGTGAACCTGTGTCTCTTTCCCTGACCTCTGGGTCGTTTCTGAAAGGTTAAGACCTTTGTCTTGGTTGGGTTTATGGTCAGGGCCCAGGTCTGACTGAAGCTGTGCAGGATGTGGAGGTTCTTCTGTAGAGCTTCCTCTGTAGGAGACAGCAGGACCAGATCATCTGCATAGAGGAGGAACTTTATACTGGAGTGGTGTAGTGTGAGACCAGGTGCTGATGATAGTTCTAGTCATTTTGCCAGTTCATTAATGTATATATTGAAGAGAGTTGGTGACAGTGGACAGCCCTGCCTCATGCCCTGCCCTTGAGTGAAGGATTCACTTTGTTTATTTCCAATTTTAATCACACATTTATTGTTTGAGTACACTGTTTTTATGATATTGTATGTCTTGCCCCTATACAAATTTCCATAAGTTTAGATAATAAACCTTGATGCCAAATTGAATCAAAAGCTTTCTGAAAATCTACAAAGCAAGCAAATATTTTTGTTTTGTTCTGGTTGATATATTTTTCAGTGAGGGTGTGTAGTGTACAGATGTGCTCTGATGTTCTGTAATTTAGTAAGAATCCAATTGGACTTTTACTTAAGACATTGTGCTCGGTAAGGAAGCCTACGAGTCTGGTATTGATGATGCTGCAGAACAACTTCCCCAGATTACTGCTTACACAAATGCCTCTGGAATTGTTTGGGTCTAATTTGTCTCCACTCTTGAAAATGGGCGTTATGACTCCTTTACTCCAGACATCAGGGAAATGACCCACACTCAGAACGAAACCGTTTTAGTATGGCCTTAAGTCTTAAGTTATGGTCAGTATTTTTGAGCATTTCATTCAGAATGCCGTCTGGTCCACTTGTTTTTTTGTTCTGTAAGGCCTGGATGTTATCACTCAGTTCTTTTTCTGTAATGGGGAAGTCTAATGGGTTTTGGGATTCACTGACTGTATGTTCCATATCTATCATTTTTTCATAGATTTGGGTTTGTTCAGGATTCATTTGTATTTTGCTGTAAAGTTGTTAGAAGTGATTTTTCCAGATGTCTCCATGGTGAACTGCTTGTTCCTGTTGTTTTTTATTTAGAAAATGCCAATTGTCCCAGAGACGGTTAGAGTTTAGAGAGTTTAGAGACTCTTCGATACTTTGGAGCTGATTTTGGACGTACTGCTCTCTCTTCCTTCTGAGTGTATTTTTGTATTGTTTAAGTTCTTTACAATATTGATGGTGTAGATCTGTGTTTGGTTCTCTGTGTTTTTTATTTGATAGATGTCTTAAATTTTTTCTCATAGTTTTACAGTCTAAATCAAACCATTTCTCATCCTCTTGATTGGTTTTATGAATATTCTTAGAGCTTTTGAGGATAGATAATGTTGCCAAATAATCCAATATATAATGTATGTTCTGCAGAGCTGGATTCACGCCGTCTCTATTGTGGGGATAAAAGTTATTTAGAAAATTGTTTATAAGTGCTCATACTTTTGGGTGGCTGATTGCTGTCAGATATTTTTCTGTGCTGTTTCGAGTCCATCTGTAGTGTTCTCTCATGTTATTCAGCTCACTGGGCTGTGAGTGTATGGTAGTGTGTTTTGTCCTTTTGAGATACGCTGTGATTTGGCTGGAATCTGATGAGGGTGTTAGTGGTTTGACTGTGAATGCTCTGAAGGAGAATGGATCCATGTTTGTGATCAACTGTTGAGCAACCATGAAACGAACTATAGGTGTACCTTCCAAGAGAGTCTCCTCTCACCCTACCGTGGACAAGGTACAGGCCGAGGCTTTAACAGAGCTCAATCAGAAGCTTCCCATTTTTATTTATTTGGTTATCAGAGTTATACCTTGGGAAGTTTATTATGTTTCGTGGAAAACTTTGTCCAAAAATGTGGTTATTCCCATTATCCGTGGTGTAGTGGGATAATGGTCCTGTCCTAGCATTTAGATCCCCACAGATCAACACACTTCCCTGGGCCTGGAAGTGGTTCATTTGATTGTGGAGAGTTTAAAAAATGTCTTCATTATAATATGGAGATTCAGAGGGAGGAATATAAAGAGCACATAAGAAAATATCCCTTGCTGATTGGCTTAGGTGTTTGATGATTTTGATCCAGATGTGCTTTTCTTCTTTTTTTAATTGTTTGGATATATTTATCAATTTCTAGTTTGTGCCAGATCATAATGCCCCCTGAATCTCTCCCCCATGAGATCCCTTCATGTTTTCTGGAGGATATGGATATTTCTCTGTAACCCGAGGGACAAAGTGTGACTTCATCAGTTCTGCGTCATGTTTCTTGTAATATTATGACATCTATATTTGATATGCTTTTTTGAAACTCAAGGGTTTTAGGATCCAAAACTGGATGAATTGATGCCTTGTATGTTCCACATTGTAATAGTTAGTGATTTCATTTTTCAATAAGTATAAGAAATTCAACAATCTTAACAGTCCTCTAGAGCAATACAAACCCACCAACAACTAAGTATATACAGTGGGGCAAAAAAGTATTTAGTCAGCCACCAATTGTGCAAGTTCTCCCACTTAAAAAGATGAGAGAGGCCTGTAATTTTCATCATAGGTACACTTCAACTATGAGAGACAGAATAAGAAAAAAAAAAATCCAGAAAATCACATTGTCTGATTTTTAAAGAATTTATTTGCAAATTATGGTGGAAAATAAGTATTTGGTCACCTACAAAAAAGCAAGATTTCTGGCTCTCACAGACCTGTAACTTCTTCTTTAAGAGGCTCCTCTGTCCTCCACTCGTTACCTGTATTAATGGCACCTGTTTGAATTCGTTATCAGTATAAAAGACACCTGTCCACAACCTCAAACAGTCAGACTCCAAACTATACTATGGCCAAGACCAAAGAGCTGTCAAAGGACACCAGAAACAAAATTGTAGACCTGCACCAGGCTGGGAAGACTGAATCTGCAAGAGGTAAGCAGCTTGGTGTGAAGAAATCAACTTTGGGAGCAATTATTAGAAAATGGAAGACATACAAGACCACTGATAATCTCCCTCGATCTGGGGCTCCACGCAAGATATCACCCCGTGGGGTCAAAATGATCACAGGAACGGTGAGCAAAAATCCCAGAACCACACGGGGGGACCTAGTGAATGACCTGCAGAGAGCTGGGATCAAAGTAACAAAGGCTGCCATCAGTAACACACTACGCCACCAGGGACTCAAATCACTTCTCTTCTACTGGAGATCTGCATGGAGGAATGGGCCAAACTACCAGCAACAGTGTGTAAAAACCTTGTGGTGACTTACAGAAAACGTTTGACTTCTGTCATTGCCAACAAAGGGTATATAACAAAGTATTGAGGTGAACTTTTGTTATTGACCAAATACTTATTTTCCACCATAACTTGCAAATAAATTCTTTAAAAATCAGACAATGTGATTTATTTTTCTTATTCTGTCTCTCATAGTTGAAGTGTACCTATGATGAAAATTACAGGCCTCTCTCATCTTTTTAAGTGGGAGAACTTGCACAATTGGTGGCTGACTAAATACTTTTTTGCCCCACTGTATGTATGTGTGTGTGTGTGTGTTATATATATATATATATATATATATATATATATATATATATATATATATATATATATATATATATATTAAACCTTCCTTTTTGTATCTCTTCTACTCACGGCTACTGGTCCAACCGTGTACATATTATTCTGAGCATGTCCTTGATCTCCCCCAGGTTAGTGTGGTTCTGTTCTTTCTGGGCTGTAAAATGAGCAGGTTGCTCCTGTTGCTCAGTCCGGTTGGAGTGTGGATCAGGCTGCTGCTTTGTTGTTGTTCTGTCACTCCTTACTGAAGCTGTTCAGGGTCTCCTGTGTTTTTGCAGGGAGTAGGGCCTTTGGGTGCAGTGAACTGGGGTCTTGGGTGTTGCAGTACAGGCTGATGGTGGTAGGGTGTGAAGTGTGGAGGTCCAGGTTGTGTGTGGTTGGGCCCAGAATATAGTTGTAGGGGGAAGACATGTGAGTGGCGAGGCCTTGGGCGGGGGTGAGGGTGTAAAGTGGATTGGTGATGAGATGCGGGCCTTTGGGTGGAGGCTCTGCTACTATAGCTTCCATTCTTTTGTTTTGTTCAGTATTGTTTATAACTGTCACTTTCAAATCACTAATAATTAAAATATAGATTATTTAGGCATTTAAATAAATAAATTAATTAATTAATGAATAAATAAATAATTTTATTTGTTTTTTCTTTGTGATAAGACAGTGTAGATGATGGGTCAGTCCTGCCTGTTGTTTTTCTCTTTTTCTGGGTGTTGAATTAACTCCAGGATCTTCTGTCCTGCTCGTCCTCCAAGCTGCTGTCAGTGTCTGTGCTCCAGAGTTGGAAGGAAATGAACCAGTTTGTAGTTTTCACAGTTATCCAAATGTTCCTCTGGATTTTATCTTCAAATTGATGTAGTCCTTGTTAGGTTTGGTTTACTCCAGACCTGACCAAACTGCGACAGTTTAAGAGCTCACGTGAAGCATGACTCTCTCTCATCTCTCTCTCTCTCTTTCTCTCTCTATGCATGAACTGCATGAGTGGAGAGTTGAGTGTGTGTTTAGCTGAAGTGTCTGGGGTTCTGTCTCTCTTGTTTTTTTTTTTTACTTTATTATCAAAATCCCAGAAAATGTGCATGTGTGTGGGTGTGTGTGTGTACGTGCATGTGTGTGCGTGTCTGCGTGCATGTGTGCGTGCGCACTTGTGTGTGTGCAAGTGTGCGCGTGTGTGTGTGTGTGTGTGTGTGTGTGTGTGTGTGTGTGTGTGTGTGTGTACATGCTACATAAACAACTGGTAAATGAACAAACCTCTTTCAGCTCATTGGTCACTTTTTACAGTCATGTAAGTTCTTTTGAGTGACCGCTGACTTTTTCTTTTCTTTTCTTTTCTTTTCTTTTCTTTTCTTTTCTATGTTGCTCAGTGTTAATTCTACCTTATATAATAAAAATCTGTTGATGAAGAGTGTGTCATTGTGTCTCTCTACAGGTTGTGGAAGTGTGGTGTCTCAGATGAAGGCTGTGCTGCTCTGACTTCAGCTCTGAGATCAAACCCCTCACACCTGAGACACCTGGATCTGTCCTGGAATAATCTAGGAGACTCAGGAGTGAAGAGTCTCTCTGCTGTACTGGAGAATCCTCACTGTAAACTGGAGACACTGGGGTAAGATGATATTTTAAAACATTAATGATAAATCATGGTGTAATCTTCATCCAGGTGATAATAATAGATACAGACATTCTGTATAAATAAAACACAGTCACAGTTGTTCTTGTCAATACTGAATAAACCATTTACACTTTCACAGTCTGGCTTTAAAAAAATACACCAATGAACTAACAACTTCTCCAACAACTAATTAGAGTCTGATCCTGTTTTAGGTCTGATTACTGACAGTCTGATCTTCTCAACAAACATCTGTTCATGTGAACACTGATTAAAAACAGAGATTTTGTGGAGATGTGAAGCAGGGAAAAGTTACTGAAAACATTTCAAAATGTAATTTTATTGGTCACATACACAACCATACAGTATGAACTGTGTGTGACATAAAAGTAGAACAAAATTAAATTAAAATTAAGAATAGAATAAAATGGTACACAGTGACTATAGTGAATAATTGTTCACTAGTTGTTGATTTAAGGTGTTTTTTTTTATAGATTTTTCTTTTAAATTGTGTTAGCAAAAAAAGTGTGTATGTAAACAATTTTAACAAAGCCCTTTACAGCGAGTGAAAATGTAAAATTTAACTAAAGAAATCATCTGCAGCACATACAGGTGCATCTCAATAAATTAGAATATCATGGAAAAGTTCATTTATTTCAGTAATTCAACTCAATTGTGAAACTCATGTATTAAATAAATTCAGTGCACACAGACTGAAGTAGTTTAAGTCTTTGGTTCTTTTAATTGTGATGATTTTGGCTCACATTTAACAAAAACCCACCAATTCACTCTCTCAACAAATTAAAATACTTCATAAGACCAATAAAAAACATTTTTAGTGAATTGTTGTCCTTCTGGAAAGTATGTTCATTTACTGTACATGTACTCAATACTTGGTAGGGGCTACTTTTGCTTTAATTACTGCCTCAATTGGGCGTGGCATGGAGGTGATCAGTTTGTGGCACTGCTGAGGTGGTATGGAAGCCCAGGTTTCTTTGACAGTGGCCTTCAGCTCATCTGCATTTTTTGGTCTCTTGTTTCTCATTTTCCTCTTGACAATACCCCATAGATTTTCTATGGGCTTCAGGTCTGGTGAGTTTGCTGGCCAGTCAAGCACACCAACACCATGGTCATTTAACCAACTTTTGGTACTTT
>JAUCMX010000404.1:0-14360 GCA_033459395.1 Hemibagrus guttatus | reverse complement strand
ATTTCACATGACGAACTCTGGCGTGTGGAACATACGAGTTGTGTTTGTGTAGCGTTCAGGATCGCGTCCATAAACCAGACGTTTATTTCTGAAACTAAATCTCCTGAAGTGACACGAGAGTAACGCATTCACCTTATTGTTAGGAGATCTCAAAATGGAATTCTCATGATGCCTCAGTCATCCGTGGAGTCTAGCAAAATTGTCTTTTCTCTGTGTAGGCGGAGCACACTCTCAGTGTCCAGCCCCTCGGGGCATCTGTGGACTCATGCACATAGAAAAGGGCAGATAGCGACAGTGTGTTCTGATTCCCAGAGACTTAGCATCAACATCAGAAGGTAACGTTGCCTCTGGAGTCACATGTCTCCAGGAAGCATTAGCGTTAGCCCAAGATGTAGCCGTCATGTGATGGAGGAGAGCTGGGATGGAAGGAACGATAGAGATGAACAGCTTTTCTGTGGAAAACTGTTTTAAATTTTGAATGGTTTAGCTAGCAAACCTAAAATCAATTTTGTGAGCTAACATAAATATTAGCATAGATTTTCTTTTCTTCTTAAATCACTCTGATGTTCAGTGACATATTAATGCGTGTCCAACAGGAAGTGAAGTGTTTAATGTCTTTATTTATTGTGTCTGTGAATAATAATAAAGAATAATTTATTGTTGATGCTGTAATTAAGCCTTAACCACAGTGTTGTGGATTTATGACATGAGAAAGTAATAAAAATATTTCTTATAAAGAGTCTGATATAGAGAGTGTTTATAGTGTGTTTTACTCGTTCTGTTTCATGCTAATAGTTCTTGCTAACACATACAGCTTAACACTGGAATGTGAATCAGGAGAAATGTCTAAGAACCAGAAACAGATAATTAGCTTAATTTAGCTGTTATTAGGTACAAGGCTAATCTGGTGCAGCTCAGACTAGGCAGCTAACAGAGTTCAACAGAATTGAATAGAGTTAAATAGAGTTAACGGCCATCTGCGTGCCGCTGCAGTCACATTATCGTGATTATTGACTGTAGCTTCTTAGCGTCCACAGTCCTGCAGCTCAATTCAGGAAACCGATGGACTTTTACATTTTTTTTTTTTTTTTTTAAAGTCTTTTGTTTTGTTTTCAACTCAAAAGCTACTGTGACGTAAGTATAAAGATTTTTATTTTCATTTCTATTAAATCATTTCATTTCAGTGATTCTCACAACTCTCGCACTTACAGGATACTCACACGCTTTCTCCTCATTTTGTAACTTGTTTGTAAAAGTGTGCAATTTGAACAAAGCTGCTGTTTATCGCTAACCTGTTAAGGAAATATAGGAGGAAATGTTACCATGGAGACATAATTAACATGTGGTTCAAAGTTTTTCAGTCATAAACAAAGTTTTACTGAGTGCCGTTAACACAGTTAGCGCTTTGCTAGCTAGCAACATCTGTTAGCTTTTATATTGTGATTGATTTGTTTGTAATATTTTCTTTTCCCAAGTTACACTGAACTATCAGCATATGGGTTCAAGGAAACACAGATATTATTGTTCATTTATATTATATTACAGTGTTCCTGCAGTTCCTGGTGATCTTAAAGAAAGTAGGCAAAAAACAGCCCCAGTTTGCTAGCAGCTTCCTGGAAATGTACATTTTTGTTCTATTTTCAGCTTTTCCTGTTGTAAATAATGTAATATTGTGAGAAATACTTTTACTTATTTCCAGGAAATGTAGGATATGTAAATATTTGCATGAACATGAAAAGATTCAACAGCTGAGACATAAACTCAACAAGTTGCTGTGAGATATTAGCATCATGACACCTGCAGGTTTCCAGACGTTTCTGGTCAGATGGCCTGAGGCCCTCACCCTCCCAGCCAGCAGATCCCAGACATTCTGACTAGGACTGAAATCTAGCCATGGCAGAAGACTGCCCTTGGTGTCTTGCAGGAACTCGTGTACAGAAGGAGCAGCTTGGCTGGTGACTGGTCTGTGTGCAGAGTGAAAACTTCTGTTTGATTATAAATCTATTATCAGTAAGACATGGGTGTAACAGGAAGGTGTGTGTGTGTGTATTTTTTTTTGTTTTAAAAAACAGCCCAGAAAGAGGTTCAAATTTCTTAATTTCCTTTTATTTTCCCTTATTTCTTTACTCTCCTCTCAGTCAAAGCCCTACAGCCCTGACCACACCACTACAAACATGCAGCAAAAGTCTGGCCTGAAGTCTCCTGCCTGGCAGCTGCAGGTAATCCAACTTCATCAGCCTGCTGAATCAGTCTAAAGGGTTAATGAGTTCTCCTGCAAGGCTGCTCTTATTGTGTGCTGCCCTCTGCTGGCTGCTGCTGGTGTAACAGTTTACAATAAATACTTGGCTCCTGTATCTGGAGTTTCACATGTTCTCTCCTGGGTTCTACAGGTTTCCTCAAACCTCCATAAAACCATGTTAGGAAGTGGAATTGTATAAATGAATAAACTAAATAAATAAATAAATAAATCATGTGAGCAGTAAAAATCTTCAAAACTTACTTTTTTACTTGTGTGTTTTAATCACCGTAAATGTCTATAGATCTTGTAAACCACTTTTTTTGGAGGCATTTTCAGATTCTTCACTGATTTGAACTTTCTGGTGTTTTATGTTTGCACTCAGTCAGATTTATTTAAGGATTTATTTACTGAAACTCTGAGTACTTTATTCAGGTCACAGTGTTGTTTAACTAAATAAAACGTCTAGTCTGTGATGTGGTGGCGTTTTTATTTCACATTAAAGTTACTTCGTCCTTCCAGTCAGATGGGTCCGGTCTGATCATTCTCCTCTTGCTCCGTTTCAGCCTGGAGATCCTCCTCTCACAGGATGGTTTTATTACACTATTCTGTGTAAACTTTAGACTGTTGTCTAAGCAGGAGATCAGCAGTTTCTGAAATACTGAAACCATGCCATGGTTAAAGTCCCAGAGCTCAATCTTTTTCTTTTGAGGTTTGATGTGAACATTAGCTGAGGCCCTTGACCTGAATCTGCATGACATTGAGGTCTGCTGCTCTCACCTGATTGGTTGATTAGATTAGTCTATGAATGGCAGGTGTACAGGTGTTCCTAATAAAGTGGAAATTGAGTCTATTGGAGCTTGAAATAAATGAATTCCAGAATTTCAGCAAAACATTAAATGCACTATGATTTATTTCATGAAAACAAGAAGAACAGAGGAAAAGAGACAGCACATGAATCACTCTAATAAAGACTTAATGATTAACACAAGGTACTGACCACTGTGCTCCTGTAGGTAACGTAACTGACCAAATAATAAAGAAAGTAGATTAAAGGGATGAGTCTGCAGGATATAAAGAGTGGAGCAGACATATTAAAGGAGAGAACTGATGATACACAGAACTACAGTGAGTTAAGAGCAGAAAAAAGTGACTGGACGTTTCAGATTATGGTCCAGCTGGACATGGGCACACGAAACGCACCTTATAGTCCAAACACTGGGATTTTTTCTGCTGAGCGTTCACACATGCAAACCCAATCTCTGTGTCATAGCTGAGAGAGAGAGAGAGAGAGAGAGAGAGAGAGAAAGTCTTCATTAGAGTTCTAATCTTTCAGCTCATTGTACAATCAGATCTACATCCTGCTTCATTCTCAGTGCTGCTGTATTCCAGTCTGAAGATGAAGATCACTGACATTCAAACTGGCTTCATACTGGAGCTCTTCATCATGTGTACACACACACAATGCTCAGAAATATCTCTTTTCTATAGGAGTTGTGTAAATGTGCCTGTGGAATATTTAGGAATAAGATTGAGAGAAAGCTGAAGCTCAGGCTGCTGTCTCTCTGAACTGAAGAACAAATTATTCTGAAATGTGAGAGCTGAACCGTTTCAGAATGGAAAAGTGTCACAGAGCTAAACATAAGCAGCTCTTTAGTCTGACTGTCTGCTTTTCTGTCTTTTAACCAACAGATACTTCAGCTAGCTACAATGCACACAGTCACCAGTTAACATTCTCTCATTGTGTCACTCAAGTTGTTGGCTAGCAAGCTGAATAACATTAGCCACTGCTATGTTCCATTCTAGCAGCTTTTTTATCATCAGTTCTTTGGAATTAACACACACATGCACACACACACAAACACACACAGACAAACTCACTATGCAATCACTTGTCCAGTTGTATTAGCATCAACACCGGTCAGCGTCTGAGCCTGAATGGAGTAGGGCCGCTTGCAGATGATCCCCGGGTTCTCCACTCTCAGTTCGGTGAGAGATTCATAATCTCCGTTCCCACTGGGGTTGTCACGGTCAAACCACTGAGTGTAACAAACTGAAAGACACAAAAACTTTCACATTCTGGAAAAGTCTGAGTTGTAAGTTAGGAGCTGGTTTACGCCACAGTGCTGCTGAGTTTATAGCTGAAGAGAGAGAGAATAAAGAGAGACTGCTGAGGGGACGAGTGTTTATAGCTGAAGAGAGAAAAGAATAAAGAGAGACTGCTGAGGGGACGAGTGTTTATAGCTGAAGAGAGAGAGAATAAAGAGAGACTGCTGAGGGGACGAGTGTTTATAGCTGAAGAGCAGAGATTAGAGAACACGGCAGGTTAGCTGAAGAGAGTAGGGCGCTGAGGGGACGGGTTTCTCCACTCTAGATGGTGAGAGACTGCTAACTGTTTATAGCTGAAGAGAGAGAGTAAAGAGAGATGTAACGAAAGCTAAAGATAATAAAAGAGACTGCTGAGGGGCGAGTTTATAGCTGAAGAGAGGGAATAAAGAGAGACTGCTGAGGGGACGAGTGTTTATAGCTGAAGAGAGAGAGAATAAAGAGAGACTGCTGAGGGGACGAGTGTTTATAGCTGAAGAGAGAGAGAATAAAGAGAGACTGCTGAGGGGACGAGTGTTTATAGCTGAAGAGAGAGAATAAAGAGAGACTGCTGAGGGGACGAGTGTTTATAGCTGGAAGAGAGAGAATAAAGAGAGACGCTGAGGGGACGAGTGTTTATAGCTGAAGAGGGGAGAGAGAGAGAGAATAAAGAGAGACTGCTGAGGGGACGAGTGTTTATAGCTGAAGAGAGAGAGAGAGAGAGAGAATAAAGAGAGACTGCTGAGGGGACGAGTGTTTATAGCTGATAGAACAGAAGAAACAACAGGGAGTAACTTGTTTCATTGAACATTACATGTAACAATAAACGGATAAAAAGAACGATGTATTGTTCTAATAAAACAAAAGACTTCAGGTTGTATCAGTAACTCCTCCTCATCACATCTCCCTGTCCTGGATTATTTTACCAGATCTGCTCCACACATAGTGATTTATTTCCTGCTTATGATGAGTGTTTGGTGTTTAAGGTGATGAAGTTTAGAACTTACGTAAGGGACACGGGGCAATTTCAGGGCATTTCGGGGGTGTGAAGGCAGTCAAAACTCCTGCAAATAAAATCATTCAAGTTACAATCTTCACATCAATTATAGAATATTTCAAGAAAACTTTCTATTAGTAAGGAAGTTGATTTTATTTTCCAGAACTTACCAGCAAACAAGATCACACAAAGCATCTGGAAAAAAACTCAGGTTAGAATTTAAAACAATAAACAGACAGCTACACACACACACACACACACACACACACACACACTAAGGTTAAATGTTAAATATTTAAATAAAAATGTAAAAATATGTTAAAATAACAGAGATGTTTCACTGAAACATTGTAGGAAGAGCAATAAATCAAATCCCCACAAAATATTTAGTTAAACTTTAGTTTAAAACTAAAAGGTTCAAGTGGAGAGTCTGAGAAGTTCAGAGTGAAACTCGGGGAAACTCGACTCACCAACTCCTTCATGCTACCTGCAGATTTCACTCCAAAGCTGATGGAACTGAAGCACTCGTGTGAAGAAAAGAAGATTTAGAACAGCGAGCTGTGAAGCTTCTCTCACAGCATGAAAACTCACACAGCTTATATGCAGACCTTGTACTATGCTGCTGTAATTATTCCTCAGGACTAATAATAATTAAGTAGAAATAATTGAACTATTTTCTCTCCACACCCTAAAAAGTTCCCGGGGAGAAGTCACCAAAGACAAAATCTGAACTTCACGTGAACACGTGAATTCCATTTCAGCTTCGTTGCTCGTTTATTCTTATCAAAAAGCTCATCAGCTTCTGGGGCTGCTACACATAACCCAGGACCTGACGTTCACATGAGCCTTAATCTGACATGTTGGAACAGCTTGTAGGGGTCACTGGAGGGCAGTGTGGTGGTACAGTGGGTAGTGGTGTTGTCTTCTCACAGTTCCTGGGTTCTTGTCTCCACCATGAGCTCCTGTACAGTCTGTGTTCTTCCCATGTCCTTGTAGGCTTCCTCTCTGGCTACAGTAAATTGCCCCTAGGGGTGTGTGTGTGTGTGTGTGTGTGTGTGTGTGTGTGTGTGTGTGTGTGGGGTGCCCTGTGATGGACTGCCATTCCATCAGAAGATAATCCTCATGCCTTGTGCCCAGTGTTCCCAGTACAGACTCCCAATCCCCCCCGACCCTGCGCAGGATAAATTGCTTACTGAAGCTGAATGAACAAATGAATTGATTGTGTTTTTTTCACAAATTCAGACTAGAGGAAAATGTGATATCGAGTGTCAGAGTAAACTGTCATTTTTTGTTCATCTTCTCTTTAATGTTTGATGAAAAACCTCGGTGTCAAATCTGGAGGTTGATCAGTGATGTAGCTGTTTAGTAGCTTTTCTGAAGATTAACATTTTGATTAAAGCAGCAGAACATTTTAATATGAAACCATGCTATGAATTCCTGCACCACACTCCTACCAATTTAACACACCCTCTTAGAACAAAGGCTTCATTTCAGGAACCTGACCATAATGAAGTAAATAACGACACACCTCAAATGATTAACTGAAAGGATGTAATGGTTTGTTTTTGGATTGTATTTCCTTGTGTTAGGTGCAGCAGCATGATGACTGGATATTATTCCAAATCGTTTGATCTTGATGGCTTTTGGTGATGGCTCCCATTGCACCATCTGCAAGTAGTCTATCGTGTCCTACTTATTGGATCTGGTTACCACCACCTCAGTATGGCAGTGGAGCCAATCAACCTAGGCCCTCCAGAGGGCCAACGTCCATCAAGACTCATTTTGGTTGGACTTTACAGGGGCCACTACAACATCTACCACATGAGGTAATCTCTCTGCTTGAACAGACATTTATAACCATATGTAGGAGATTTGCAGAAGATCTACCATTCCATCAATAAACAATCCTCATGACTTGTGCCTAGTGTTTCCAGTACAGACTTCTAATCCCCCCTGGCCCTGAAGAGGATAGATCTCTTACTGAAGCTGAATGAACAAATGAATTGAATGATTTATTTAAAATAATAAGGTTGCACAGGCAGTCCAACTCCTCCAGGATGGCACGTCAATATGTGGCATTGCCAGAAGGTTTGCTGTGTCTCCCAGAACAGTCTCAAGAGCATGGAGGAGATTCTAGGAGACAGTCAGTTACTCTAGGAGAGCTGGACAGGGTCGTAGAAGGTCCTTAATTTATCAGCAGGACCGGTATCTGCTCCTTTGTGCAAGGAAGAATAGGATGAGCACTGCCAAAGCCCTACAAAATGACCTCCAGCAGGCCACTGGTGTGAATGTCTTTAACCAAACAATCAGAAACAGCCTTCATGAGGGTGGCCTGAGGGCCCAATCTCCTCTAGTTTGCATCTACTGGCATTTGCCATTGAACATCAGAATTAGCAGGTCCGCCACTGGCACCCTGTGCTTTTCACAGATGAGAGCAGGTTCACCCTGAGCACATGTGACAGACGTGAAATGGTCTGGGGAAGCCATGGAGAACATTATGCTGCCTGTAACATCGTTCAGCATGACCAGTTTGGTGGTGGGTCAGTGATAGTCTGTGGAGGCATAGCCATGGATGGACACACAGAACTCTACAGGCTAGACAATGACACCCTGACTGCCATTAGGTATCAGCATGAAATCCTTGGACACACTGTCAGACCCTACGCTGGTGCAGTGGGTCCTGGGTTTCTCCTGGTGCACAACATTGCCTGGCCTCATGTGAATGAAAGGATGCCACATTGTTTTATAGAAAAGTAACTGACTTACTGATTTGTTTAGCAGTATATATATAGGCCTCTGGAGGGCCTAGGTTGATTGGCTCCACTGCCATACTGAGGTGGTGGTAACCAGATCCAATAAGTAGGACACGATAGACTACTTGCAGATGGTGCAATGGGAGCCATCACCAAAAGCCATCAAGATCAAACAAATGATCTGGAATAATATCCAGTCATCATGCTGCTGCACCTAACACAAGGAAATACAATCCAAAAACAAACCATTACATCCTTTCAGTTAATCATTTGAGGTGTGTCGTTATTTACTTCATTATGGTCAGGTTCCTGAAATGAAGCCTTTGTTCTAAGAGGGTGTGTTAAATTGGTAGGAGTGTGGTGCAGGAATTCATAGCATGGTTTCATATTAAAATGTCCTGCTGCTTTAATCAAAATGTTAATCTTCAGAAAAGCTACTAAACAGCTACATCACTGATCAACCTCCAGATTTGACACCGAGGTTTTTCATCAAACATTAAAGAGAAGATGAACAAAAAATGACAGTTTACTCTGACACTCGATATCACATTTTCCTCTAGTCTGAATTTGTGAAAAAAACACAATCAATTCATTTGTTCATTCAGCTTCAGTAAGCAATTTATCCTGCGCAGGGTCGGGGGGGATTGGGAGTCTGTACTGGGAACACTGGGCACAAGGCATGAGGATTATCTTCTGATGGAATGGCAGTCCATCACAGGGCACCCACACACACACACACACACACACACACACACACACACACACACACACACACCCCTAGGGGCAATTTACTGTAGCCAGAGAGGAAGCCTACAAGGACATGGGAAGAACACAGACTGTACAGGAGCTCATGGTGGAGACAAGAACCCAGGAACTGTGAGAAGACAACACCACTACCCACTGTACCACCACACTGCCCTCCAGTGACCCCTACAAGCTGTTCCAACATGTCAGATTAAGGCTCATGTGAACGTCAGGTCCTGGGTTATGTGTAGCAGCCCCAGAAGCTGATGAGCTTTTTGATAAGAATAAACGAGCAACGAAGCTGAAATGGAATTCACGTGTTCACGTGAAGTTCAGATTTTGTCTTTGGTGACTTCTCCCCGGGAACTTTTTAGGGTGTGGAGAGAAAATAGTTCAATTATTTCTACTTAATTATTATTAGTCCTGAGGAATAATTACAGCAGCATAGTACAAGGTCTGCATATAAGCTGTGTGAGTTTTCATGCTGTGAGAGAAGCTTCACAGCTCGCTGTTCTAAATCTTCTTTTCTTCACACGAGTGCTTCAGTTCCATCAGCTTTGGAGTGAAATCTGCAGGTAGCATGAAGGAGTTGGTGAGTCGAGTTTCCCCGAGTTTCACTCTGAACTTCTCAGACTCTCCACTTGAACCTTTTAGTTTTAAACTAAAGTTTAACTAAATATTTTGTGGGGATTTGATTTATTGCTCTTCCTACAATGTTTCAGTGAAACATCTCTGTTATTTTAACATATTTTTACATTTTTATTTAAATATTTAACATTTAACCTTAGTGTGTGTGTGTGTGTGTGTGTGTGTGTGTGTGTGTGTGTAGCTGTCTGTTTATTGTTTTAAATTCTAACCTGAGTTTTTTTCCAGATGCTTTGTGTGATCTTGTTTGCTGGTAAGTTCTGGAAAATAAAATCAACTTCCTTACTAATAGAAAGTTTTCTTGAAATATTCTATAATTGATGTGAAGATTGTAACTTGAATGATTTTATTTGCAGGAGTTTTGACTGCCTTCACACCCCCGAAATGCCCTGAAATTGCCCCGTGTCCCTTACGTAAGTTCTAAACTTCATCACCTTAAACACCAAACACTCATCATAAGCAGGAAATAAATCACTATGTGTGGAGCAGATCTGGTAAAATAATCCAGGACAGGGAGATGTGATGAGGAGGAGTTACTGATACAACCTGAAGTCTTTTGTTTTATTATAGAACAATACATCGTTCTTTTTATCCGTTTATTGTTACATGTAATGTTCAATGAAACAAGTTACTCCCTGTTGTTTCTTCTGTTCTATCAGCTATAAACACTCGTCCCCTCAGCAGTCTCTCTTTATTCTCTCTCTCTCTCTCTCTCTTCAGCTATAAACACTCGTCCCCTCAGCAGTCTCTCTTTATTCTCTCTCTCTCTCTCTCTCTCTTTTTCTCTCTCTTTTCCCCCCAGCTATAAACACTCGTCCCCTCAGCAGTCTCTCTTTATTCTCTCTCTCTCCCCCCCCCAGCTATAAACACTCGTCCCCTCAGCAGTCTCTCTTTATTCTCTCTCTTCAGCTATAAACACTCGTCCCCTCAGCAGTCTCTCTTTATTCCCTCTCTTCAGCTATAAACACTCGTCCCCTCAGCAGTCTCTCTTTATTCTCTCTCTCTTCAGCTATAAACACTCGTCCCCTCAGCAGTCTCTCTTTATTCCCTCTCTTCAGCTATAAACACTCGTCCCCTCAGCAGTCTCTCTTTATTCTCTCTCTCTTCAGCTATAAACACTCGTCCCCTCAGCAGTCTCTCTTTATTCTCTCTCTCTTCAGCTATAAACTCAGCAGCACTGTGGCGTAAACCAGCTCCTAACTTACAACTCAGACCTTTTCCAGAATGTGAAAGTTTTTGTGTCTTTCAGTTTGTTACACTCAGTGGTTCTCTTTATTCTCTCTCTCTTCAGCTATAAACACTCGTCCCCTCAGCAGTCTCTCTTTATTCTCTCTCTCTTCAGCTATAAACACTCGTCCCCTCAGCAGTCTCTCTTTATTCTCTCTCTCTTCAGCTATAAACACTCGTCCCCTCAGCAGTCTCTCTTTATTCTCTCTCTCTTCAGCTATAAACACTCGTCCCCTCAGCAGTCTCTCTTTATTCTCTCTCTCTTCAGCTATAAACTCAGCAGCACTGTGGCGTAAACCAGCTCCTAACTTACAACTCAGACTTTTCCAGAATGTGAAAGTTTTTGTGTCTTTCAGTTTGTTACACTCAGTGGTTTGACCGTGACAACCCCAGTGGGAACGGAGATTATGAATCTCTCACCGAACTGAGAGTGGAGAACCCGGGGATCATCTGCAAGCGGCCCTACTCCATTCAGGCTCAGACGCTGACCGGTGTTGATGCTAATACAACTGGACAAGTGATTGCATAGTGAGTTTGTCTGTGTGTGTTTGTGTGTGTGTGCATGTGTGTGTTAATTCCAAAGAACTGATGATAAAAAAGCTGCTAGAATGGAACATAGCAGTGGCTAATGTTATTCAGCTTGCTAGCCAACAACTTGAGTGACACAATGAGAGAATGTTAACTGGTGACTGTGTGCATTGTAGCTAGCTGAAGTATCTGTTGGTTAAAAGACAGAAAAGCAGACAGTCAGACTAAAGAGCTGCTTATGTTTAGCTCTGTGACACTTTTCCATTCTGAAACGGTTCAGCTCTCACATTTCAGAATAATTTGTTCTTCAGTTCAGAGAGACAGCAGCCTGAGCTTCAGCTTTCTCTCAATCTTATTCCTAAATATTCCACAGGCACATTTACACAACTCCTATAGAAAAGAGATATTTCTGAGCATTGTGTGTGTGTACACATGATGAAGAGCTCCAGTATGAAGCCAGTTTGAATGTCAGTGATCTTCATCTTCAGACTGGAATACAGCAGCACTGAGAATGAAGCAGGATGTAGATCTGATTGTACAATGAGCTGAAAGATTAGAACTCTAATGAAGACTTTCTCTCTCTCTCTCTCTCTCTCTCTCTCTCTCTCTCAGCTATGACACAGAGATTGGGTTTGCATGTGTGAACGCTCAGCAGAAAAAATCCCAGTGTTTGGACTATAAGGTGCGTTTCGTGTGCCCATGTCCAGCTGGACCATAATCTGAAACGTCCAGTCACTTTTTTCTGCTCTTAACTCACTGTAGTTCTGTGTATCATCAGTTCTCTCCTTTAATATGTCTGCTCCACTCTTTATATCCTGCAGACTCATCCCTTTAATCTACTTTCTTTATTATTTGGTCAGTTACGTTACCTACAGGAGCACAGTGGTCAGTACCTTGTGTTAATCATTAAGTCTTTATTAGAGTGATTCATGTGCTGTCTCTTTTCCTCTGTTCTTCTTGTTTTCATGAAATAAATCATAGTGCATTTAATGTTTTGCTGAAATTCTGGAATTCATTTATTTCAAGCTCCAATAGACTCAATTTCCACTTTATTAGGAACACCTGTACACCTGCCATTCATAGACTAATCTAATCAACCAATCAGGTGAGAGCAGCAGACCTCAATGTCATGCAGATTCAGGTCAAGGGCTTCAGCTAATGTTCACATCAAACCTCAAAAGAAAAAGATTGAGCTCTGGGACTTTAACCATGGCATGGTTTCAGTATTTCAGAAACTGCTGATCTCCTGCTTAGACAACAGTCTAAAGTTTACACAGAATAGTGTAATAAAACCATCCTGTGAGAGGAGGATCTCCAGGCTGAAACGGAGCAAGAGGAGAATGATCAGACCGGACCCATCTGACTGGAAGGACGAAGTAACTTTAATGTGAAATAAAAACGCCACCACATCACAGACTAGACGTTTTATTTAGTTAAACAACACTGTGACCTGAATAAAGTACTCAGAGTTTCAGTAAATAAATCCTTAAATAAATCTGACTGAGTGCAAACATAAAACACCAGAAAGTTCAAATCAGTGAAGAATCTGAAAATGCCTCCAAAAAAAGTGGTTTACAAGATCTATAGACATTTACGGTGATTAAAACACACAAGTAAAAAAGTAAGTTTTGAAGATTTTTACTGCTCACATGATTTATTTATTTATTTATTTATTTGTTTATTCATTTATACAATTCCACTTCCTAACATGGTTTTATGGAGGTTTTTGGGGAAAGGGAAAACCTGTAAACTGTTACACCAGCAGCAGCCAGCAGAGGGCAGCACACAATAAGAGCAGCCTTGCAGGAGAACTCATTAACCCTTTAGACTGATTCAGCAGGCTGATGAAGTTGGATTACCTGCAGCTGCCAGGCAGGAGACTTCAGGCCAGACTTTTGCTGCATGTTTGTAGTGGTGTGGTCAGGGCTGTAGGGCTTTGACTGAGAGGAGAGTAAAGAAATAAGGGAAAATAAAAGGAAATTAAGAAATTTGAACCTCTTTCTGGGCTGTTTTTTAAAACAAAAAAAAATCACACACACACACCCTTCCTGTTACACCCATGTCTTACTGATAATAGATTTATAATCAAACAGAAGTTTTCACTCTGCACACAGACCAGTCACCAGCCAAGCTGCTCCTTCTGTACAAAGTTCCTGCAAGACACCAAGGGCAGTCTTCTGCCATGGCTAGATTTCAGTCCTAGTCAGAATGTCTGGGATCTGCTGGCTGGGAGGGTGAGGGCCTCAGGCCATCTGACCAGAAACGTCTGGAAACCTGCAGGTGTCATGATGCTAATATCTCACAGCAACTTGTTGAGTTTATGTCTCAGCTGTTGAATCTTTTCATGTTCATGCAAATATTTACATATCCTACATTTCCTGGAAATAAGTAAAAGTATTTCTCACAATATTACATTATTTACAACAGGAAAAGCTGAAAATAGAAAAAAATGTACATTTCCAGGAAGCTGCTAGCAAACTGGGGCTGTTTTTTGCCTACTTTCTTTAAGATCACCAGGAACTGCATGAACACTGTAATATAATATAAATGAACAATAATATCTGTGTTTCCTTGAACCCATATGCTGATAGTTCAGTGTAACTTGGGAAAAGAAAATATTACAAACAAATCAATCACAATATAAAAGCTAACAGATGTTGCTAGCTAGCAAAGCGCTAACTGTGTTAACGGCACTCAGTAAAACTTTGTTTATGACTGAAAAACTTTGAACCACATGTTAATTATGTCTCCATGGTAACATTTCCTCCTATATTTCCTTAACAGGTTAGCAAAAAACAGCAGCTTTGTTCAAATTGCACACTTTTACAAACAAGTTACAAAATGAGGAGAAAGCGTGTGAGTATCCTGTAAGTGCGAGAGTTGTGAGAATCACTGAAATGAAATGATTTAATAGAAATGAAAATAAAAATCTTTATACTTAGTCACAGTAGCTTTTGAGTTGAAAACAAAACAAAAGACTTTAAAAAAAAAAAAAAAAAAAGTAAAAGTCCATCGGTTTCCTGAATTGAGCTGCAGGACTGTGGACGCTAAGAAGCTACAGTCAATAATCACGATAATGTGACTGCAGCGGCACGCAGATGGCCGTTAACTCTATTTAACTCTATTCAATTCTGTTGAACTCTGT